>VURO01040611.1:31550-42953 GCA_015108175.1 Pelvicachromis taeniatus
ATTATTTTTAATATATTTTATTTTTTTATTAAAATGATAATTAAAAAAAAAAAAAAAAAAAAAAAAGTATAAGAATGATAGCAATTCTTTCCATTCTGTTACTCCAACCTTCGGATTGTTTCCAGTAGGTGATCCCCACCGGGCTGATACTGTAGGACTGAGAGGCTAGGTTTTTGAAGTGGACCACCACTCTTTCACCAGCCCGCGTGATGATCACAGGGCCTTGAATACCTGCAAGAAAATTACATAATTTTTGTTTGCTTTTTAAAGAATTCAAACAATTCAGGCAAAAAGTTGAATTTGTTTCTTTTTTTTTTTTTTCAAACCACTCACCAAAAAATTGTCTGACTGTTCCTGGATGTTAATATAATATTCCCAAAAAAGTGGTATGATGCAAGCCCTTATGGCTTTAAAAAAAAAATTTGATTATTACAAATATGTTAAAGGAGACTTACCAGTCCAAGCTGGTCTTGGCTTGGGAACAGTGTATGTGGAGTCCGTATACTCCCTATAAATTGCTTTGATGTATTTTTGAGGAATGTCCCTGGATGTCCTTCTTAAAGATAAATAAAAAACACGCATAAAAACATGCAGAGAAAATTAGTAGCTCTAATTAGTAGCCCTTAGTAGCTCTTCCTCAACATAACTGCATTTAAATTACATGTAGTAATATTTAAAGGTAATCTAAAGAAACAAAACACAAATAATAAAATACATAAAGCAAAACAAAGCTAATAAATAAATAAATAAAAAACCTGACTTGACATTGATTTTTCTCAAGCTAAGCCTTCCTCTTCATTGGAAACATAAGCATCGCAATTATTCAGACTGCTCGTGATTTCTTTTGTCTATATCAGACTTAAATTACAAAAAAAAAGTTCACCTTTGTTCAGTTGTTGCGTGAGGCTCATAGTCCCAGCCGATTTCTACAGCTGCTATATAATACTCTCTTACAGCAGCACCTGACTGCTGCGCTTGCTCGACGGAGGAGCAGAGGAGAGGCAGCAAAAGTGCGAGTGTCGCTCTCATCGCCGCGTGCGCACATGTCGGCTCCATAGCGTCCCGGGTCGAACACTGCCACGGCTCTGGTGCTCCTCCCGTGGGCTGAGATATTTAAAGGGAGGAGGGTGGAGAGGGTCACTGCGAGCACGCGGGGGATCTGTGGTGGTTGGGGAGTGTGTGAGTGAGATTGCGCGCTCTGCTGTGGTAACATTACATGACAATGTTCCAGGAAAGAGATTTATCTGACTTTGCTACACCATGTGGCGCCCACAATCAGAAAGCTACAACCCAGAGTAACACACACTGAAATATTTGTAATTAAGGCGCTTCATTCACACACACACACACACACACACACACACACACACACACACACACACACACACACACACACACACACACACACACACACTATCTTAAGTCCAACCTCAGTTTTCCATATTGGAAAAAATATTAATAAATAATTATAAGATCTTTCCTGCTTAGCTTCGTATGTCCTTCGTCTAGTCTCTGTGCAATTTGTATCTATCACCCTGAAGAGACTCACAACTCTGATCTCTAAAACTTAAATTGTAATTATGGATTTGATCAACTGGTCACTGAATGCGATGGACACCCTCTTCTCAACGAGAAGTCACGGCTCGGGAGAGCTGCTTGCCCTCATGGGACTCTCCCTGCTGGATACACGATGGACGGGTGGAAGAATTAGAGGATCCTGTGGCTGGCAGGACTGTCCATTGAGGACGTTTACCTTTTCGGAACCTTGATAACAGGGCTTTTTATTGGAGCCGGCTTGGCCCTGGGTTATCGCAAGTTGAAGAAAGCAGTCAGTGCTGTTCAAGCGCCACTAGCCTGGCCACTGGAATGGATGCAGTGGGGAGAGCGGTGAGCAATCAGTCTGTGGTTCTGGACCGGAAGTAATATCATGGAGAAGATGGTCTTGTCTACACCGGCTCACTTGACACACACCCTTCCCCCACCACAGTTGCTTGTCACGTGTTTCTGATGGCGTAAGATGTGAAATGATGTGCTTTTTGTGCTGAGGTGTTGTTGTTGTTGTTGTTGTTGTTTTTTTTTTTTTTACTGTACTCAAACTGGGCATCTCGGAGCCCAGTTTGAATAGTCTTTTTTCTCTCCTCCCAATCCTTTGATGTTGTGTATTTCACTGTTTCTACTACTATCTATTCTGACCTGTCTCCCCAATGTGATGTTCGTGTAATGTTCGGAATAGGTCCAATTTTGCGGCATGAAACTGGTTGTGACAAATAAAGGTTGATTGATTGATTGATTGATTAATAAAACAAAGACCAAATATCCCTGTTTTACAGACATTGATATACACTCATCATAGGCATCAGTTATATTTGGGGCTTTTTTGTTAAACAGTTTTTTCCCCCAAGGTTGGAATGATTGTACTGCACATTCTTTAATGACAAGAATCGGGCGCACAAGCTTGAATTTATTTTTGATTTTTCCTATTCCACATAGTGTAAGTACACAGACGAGACACACCACCTCTGACGTTTGGTTAAAAGTGTAGATGCTTTTAGCATAATTCTGGCTGGATATTTGATCACATGTCTCGGCAGAGTTCGTGTAAATTCGTTGCTTTCCTGAATTTAAGCACAGTCCCGCAAATCTTTGATAGAGTTGAGCTCAGGGCTTTAGGAAGGGCACTCCTTTTAGCCTGTTTTATATATGTTTGGGAACACTGTGCTGTTGGAATACCCAGTTGTGTTCAAGGTATCAAGATGTTGTTTGAGGTGAAGCTCCCGCTTCATTATTTCATCCACTGTGAAATGTACCAGTACCACTGGCAGCAGAATGGCCTCAGAGCATGATGCTACCACCACCATGCTTGACAGCTCAGTGTTAGCAGGTTTGAAAGCATCACCTTTACTTCTCCAAACAGACCTCTTGTCATTGCAGCCCAATCTTTGTTTCATCTAACCATAAGAATTTTCTCAGAAGGTGTTTTAACTTTTCCATGTAGGCTTCAGTTGAAGGAGGGACTTCTTTCTCAGTCAGCACCCTCTCAGTCTCAAAGAACAGCGACAGAGAGGCCATAGTTTAGTTTATTTATAAAGAGCGAATAATGATGAACAACTCGTTCTTGCTTGGCTCTCAATGGAGGCAGTCGCACTTCTCTCCCTCTCCTCTCCCTTATCTTTCCTTCTTAGCTTCTCATGTCTTTTGCATAGTCTCTATTAATATTTGTATTTCTCACCCTGAAGAGACTCACAACTCTGTTCTCTAAAACCTATAAGAGTAATTAAGGATTTGATCAACTGGTCACTGAATGCGATTGACACCCTCTTCTCGATGAGAAGCCTCAGCTCGGGAGAGCCGCATTGCCCTCATGGGACCTTCCCTGCCGGTTACACGATGGATGGGTGGAAGAACTGGAGGATCAGGACTATCCATTGAGGACATTTACCTTTTTGGCACCATGATAACAGGGCTTTTGCTTATTGGAGCTTGGCCCTGGCTTATCGTAAATTGACGAATGTGGTCAGAGCTGTTCAAATCCCCACAAGCCTGGCCGCTGGAATGGATTTGATGGGGAGAGCGGTGGGCACTCAGTCTGCGTTCATTGATCACAAAACGGAAATCATCTTGGAGAAGCTGACCACTCTCGTGGGAGCTCAGAGCACGCTGATTGAGCGTACTGCAGGCACCATCACGGAGCGACTAACGGCTGTGGTGGGCAGTCAGACTTTGCGACTTGAATGCAGCATGGATAACATCTTGGAGAAGCTCACCGCTCTTCAGCGGCAAATTGAGAGACCAGGTGACCAGTGACGGACATTAGATCAACTGTAAAATTATATGCAGTTGTTCGCATTTAATGAAAACTCACCATTCCTGATGCTGACACCTCAGAGCCAGCTGCAGCTTCAAAAACATCCGCGATAACAAAGTTGTTTTTGTCTCTTGGCCGCATCTTAAAGGACACCTGCGCCTGCGTGGGATTGAGTACTATTGACTTTTGTTGAACTGGGTGAAAGGAGACTGTGCTTCAACTCATACCGGGATACAAAGTGTACAAACTTTACTTTACTCAAACAGGTCTCCTAGTTCAGAGCCCAGTCTGTGTCTTTTTTCTCTCCTCTTGATCCCATGATGTTGTGTATTTAATTGTTTCTAATGCTACCTGTCCTGACCTGTCTCCCCAATGTGCTGTTTGTGTATGTCTGGTCGGAATAGGTGCAATTTCGCTGCAGGAAACTGCATGTGACAAATAAAGGTCTTAAAGGTTAAAAGGTATGTGGAGTCAAACTGGAACAACAATGCTTTTAATTATACCTTGCTAGTTTTGGGTTGAACCCCTTTTTTTGGTTCATTCCACCACCAAAGGAACTCTACTGGACTGATCTGGTGATGGTGGACGCCACTTGAGTGCATGGTCATGAATACCTGTATTATGAAATTGTGTGCCTCTACAATAAATTATCGCTACGCTCCCTTCATCAATATATCCCTTCATACTTTCTTCATGCACTGTGCAGCGTTTACGAAAATGTCAAAGAAAATAAATATAAATAAATATTTTCACGAGTGTGTTGGTTGGTTGTGTGGTACACTGTTAATGCTGTAACAAACTATTGTATAAAACAATACCATTCACTCTGCACAGATGCCACTTAGTTTTCATACATCAATACACAATATTAAAAGATTCAATTATTGTATGCCCTGGATGGTCGATAGTACAGAACACAGCACACAAACAGTAAAAGCAAAGACTTTTCTACCCGCCCTCTCCAAAGGTTTCTTTGATAGGCTTTACTGTCACCCTGTGGCCAAAAAGAATAAGTACTGAAAACCTTCCCAAGGTACATTTTTAATTCCACTATTGAACCCAGGAGTAGCTTAAAAACAGAGATGCAGTGAGAAATAACTGGTTTCAATATTTTAATGCAAACATAACAAATTCTGTTTATAAAACAGCCACCGAGTGTGTACAGCTAACTTAAATAGCTAACAATAATAAAAAAAAGAAAGAAAGAAGCAGAACAGTGAAAAGCAAGTTCTTTAAAAAAGATTAAGAGATACACTGAGACGAAAAGGCTCATCATTTTTAACCGACATTGTGACCAACAGGTTTCCGTTTCTTAAACGTTATACTGCACAAGTATTGAACATGATGTGACAACGGTTTGCCATATGTACAAGACAGCTTCATAAGCACGAGTAGTCAGACTTGGTGACTTGACCCTGACCGTTAATTACAGTTAAGTTTTTTCTTTTTTTTTCTCTCTTAGATTTCTTCATAAAAACATTTTGCAAACTAGTATTTAGCATTTTCTTGCCTCTTTTTCTCTTGGCACTCTCAGCTTGATATAGTAATCAGTGCAGGTCATTTTTTTTAATACACCTAAACTGTAATTTGAAAGACACTGAGGTAAAGTAATTAGCTACATGTCTTTTATTTGAACACTGCAAACTGATTACCACACGGAACACAAACATTACCAGCTTTTATAATGTTAATTATTATACACGTAATCCACATGCAGCACCAGTAATATGAAAAACATATACTCTCCAATTCAACAGAAAGAGAATTATTATCATATGCATACTGTATACTGAAGTAAGAAGTGGTTTAATGAATCCAAACTTGGTGTAAGTATGTATAACACAACAAATAACAATTGACTTCTGCTGGACTTGATCATAACTGATCATAGCTTCAGGGAGTTGACCTCTATGATCTGCTGCAGGATGTTGTCTACATCATTGGTCTCCAGACTGATGCCAGCCAGGTCCAGCTGGGGCAGGAGGGCCGTGAGAAGCACTACAACGTTGTTGCGGATCTCATGCAGATTCTCCTGCACAGACCTGAGCGTACAACAGATTTGTCACTACAGGAAGAAATCTGAGCAGCTCTGATGTCACTTCTTGATGGAAGAAAATCTTCCATGGGAGAACTGACCTTTTGTTTCGTGTATAAAAAGGTGTAAAAGGCTACAAGTGAGGTGTTTACGAGGAGTTCCTTTATCACTTTGTTAAAACCTATCAAGTTGAAGTGAAATGACTCACAGTCTTGACTGATACTCGATCCATTTATCTACACGTACCTTGTGTAGGTGAAGGTAAATATAAATTAAGCCACATGCATTCAAATTAGAACAATATCAATGGCTATGGCTTGGGATGCCTTTCTACACAACTAGATGTGGACGTCTGTATAGCGCACTCACCTGTTGTCTTCACAGGCCTCAGTGTCACTGACTCTCGTCCTCGTCTGGCTGTCGGTCTTTTCCTTCCTGGCTCTGCTCAGCTCAGGCTGGTTGTTGGACTCACTCACAGCTTTCAACCCGTGAGGCCCTGCAGCCTGAATCAGGCTGGAGGATGAAGTAGAGCACTGATGGACAACAGGAGATAAATGAAAGTTTGCATTTAGATTTACATTTAAGATCCAATTTAACAGGTTTAAAATAAATGCAGTTACGCTGCCAGATTTGTCATTCTTCTTAATAATTCACTGTTTTGTGCTTGATTTGTTCACATGATTACTATTACAAAATACTCAGCTACTTATTGAGATGATCAAACCTTAGTTCAGCACGGATACTTAAGATTACCGTAGGTTAATATAATTTAGTAGCTAAATTCAACTCATCAAGTCAATCCAAATTTAAATTGTTTTATTCATAAAGCTCCAATCACAAAGTCATTACAAGGTGCTTAATATTGTTAGGTAAAGACCCTACAACATCAGAAAAAAACTGCAATAATCATACGATGCTCTATGAGCAAGCGAAGGGAAAAACTCCCTTTTAACAGGAAGAAACCTCCAGCAGAATCAGGCTCAGGGAGGGGCAGCTATCCGGTGTGACTGGTTGGTATTAAGGGAAAAGAAAAGGCAGACAAGAACGGGACAAAAGGCAAACTATGGAAGAGAGAGAGCCAGAGTTTAATAACTGCTAATTATTAAGTACAGTAGCGGGGTGTAAACACTCAGGGAGTGAAAAGAGCTCACCTGATGCTGGTCCTAGAAACTCTAAGTTGTTAAAAATATATGCTTTAAATCAATTTAAAATAAGGCCACTTTAAGCAGAAAGAATTATTATTACATGTCCTTCAAGTGTCTAAAACTGAATATCAAAAGAGGCTCATTTCAAGAGGGAATCAAAAGCAAATCACTGATTCATGTGATTTAACTTTAGTCTAACCATCATTTAAATGAACTAAAAAAAAAAAGCTGGTTATAAATGGTGCTGACCTCAGCTATGTCCGTCTGACAGCTGACATCTTGGTGTCCCATCGGCATCACCGGCGTCTGTTTTGGACTTTTTTTGTCGCTGTCATCAGTTGTCATCGTTCCTTGAGTTGTCTTTGTGATTTCTAGACCTAGAAGGCTGCGGAGCTTCTGAGCCTCTTTCTCCAAACCAACCAGCCTCTGCATTTTAGCCTCCCTGTTAACCCCTTCTGTGGGCAGCACCCTGCTCGGCTGCCCTTCTGACCGGCTCAGCGGGGGCACCATCACAGTCTGTGTGGAGGGGAGCGAGTGTAGCCATGTGTTGCCGGTGTGGGTTTGCGGCGGGTTTGTGTCCGAGTTCTCTACCCGGCTGCTGACATCCTTTTTGCTTTTTTCTGGGGATAATGTCTTGAATATATCACTTTGTTTCCCAGAATGCAACTCCTTATCCGTAGCTCCTGAATCAGGCTGGTGAAGCTTCCAAAGGTACCGCTTCTTTTTAACACCGTAAAATATTGAATCTGACTTCCTTTTGGGGCTACAAAAAACAAGAGTCAATCGGTTAATACAAGGTATATATATATATATATATATATTAGAATTAGATTCTCTTTTTCATTTCTTTCATTCATCCCCCACCTGAAAGTTTCTAAGTGCTCCTCTTCTATCTCCATGTCTGTTTTTTCTGTTTTGTCGCTGTCTTCATCTCGAAGCCTCTTATCACTTATCTCATTTTCCTCGGGCGACGCTCCTTTTGCAATTTCATTCTTGTTCTTAGTGATCGTGTCTCTTCCAGCGGCCTCCTCCTGTGCTTGCGTGTCTGTGTCTGACTGTGACTCCACGTCGTCATTCGCAAAAGTGTCATTTAGATCTCTGAGTTCATCTGCATTTGTCTCAGCGCTTCCCACTGCGGTGGGTATAGATGAACTGCGTAAGTGGATTTGATGTTTAGACAGTTGTTCCTGTAACTCAGACGCCTGCAATGAAAACAGCAGAACGCGCCTGTGAGATACAGCACAGGACCTTTACTGTCGGTGAGAAAAACACAACAAAGACAAGAAACAAACAAATTTACATACCTCTAATGATTTTTGTTTTGTGCCTCTGGAGTACTCTCTGCAAGATAAAAACAAGGATAATCACTTTATGTCCTGCTTTATGTGTCTGTAAATATAATTTTCTCTGCTTTTACTTTGCTTTAAAAATGGAATTTGATTGGGACTGTTTTGGGATTCAGTTTTCAAAAACACACATTTTATAGGTTAATCTAAACCAAAATCCAGGTATTACACTTCATTTAGTAATGTATTGCAAACTGGGTTTTGGTATTTTAAAAAAGTACCGTGGGTATAAAAGTGAGCGCAGTGAGAAGATTGCATGTAAGTGGTGGGAACTCAGAACAGATCCTGTTGCATACGCATTTCTGGAAGTTCCTTTCTGAAGGCCCCAAATAGAGGGGGGAGAGTAACTCGTTTGATCATTTGTGACACGCGCTCTACTGCTACTAAAAAACCATGTCTTATTTTTTACACCTGATGTTGAAATGAACTGACTGTGGCTTCACTAACCGAACCCATGAAGGCTATTTGGGGATTGCGCACACACGCTATTCTGCTTAGTAAATCTGAGCCTTATTCAGACATGATGAATCAAGTTGCCTGCCAAATGGTGGTAAGAATAGTAGAAGAACACTTGTCTCTTGCTTTTATTTGTTGATTTAAGGATTGTTTGTGTGTGACTCCTGGAGTTTTTGAATATGATACAGTGCAGTGGTGATTAAAACTAAACGTAAAACAATATTTTGGACAGCTTTGGTGGTTTTAAATAGGCTTTTGGCTGGAAACCATCAGCAGTATCTGGTAACACTTGGGTAGACCCTTGACTGGTTTTCAGTCTGCAGGGCTAACGCAGAGACACGAACAAGCATTCACATTTACAGCCAGTTTAGAATCACCTTGCAAGCATTTCTTTGAACTGTGGGAGGAAGCCCGATAATGCACCGAAAAAAAACATGTTAACTTTCAAAAGTAAGTAATGCAATAAGTAAATGCCACCAAAATATCCAGGGCTGCAAAACAATCAGAGTTTCTTGGTGTAAGATTCATGTCCCTGACATCAAGATGACATCAATTCAATAGAATATTTCTCAGTTAATATCGGTTACTGAGTTACAAAACTAAAGTTATGCTGCAACAAGTAAGATTTGAAACTGGGAATCGAGACTGTAAAGTCATCTGGAAAGTGTTTACTAAATTCATTAAGGAAATAAGCAAACCATCAGGTTTTTTTTGTTACCTAAGTCATCGCCCCCTGTTGTCCGCTAGGAAGATTTTAGGTTTAAGTCACATCCATCTTTTATATACAGTCTATGGGCAGACCACAGCCACTTTAGCCTCTGCACCACTTACTAACTGCTGTCAGTGAGCGGTTTATAACCTTGTGGTTTATCTTAGTACATTTGTAGCTAACAGATTTCTGTTAAAAGGTCCCAAATTCAAGCAAATTAGATGTTACCCTTTCTGTTTACCTTTGCTTAAGTATCTAAATATTCGACTTAAAGCTTTTTGTGTGCTGATGAGCGAGATATTATCATATTTTAAAGAGCTAACAGATTCCTATCAGTTAGAGTAAAGCAAAAGTAAACTTTTCTCAGACACGCATGCTTAGAGTCACATGGACAACCGCCGGAAATAAGTGCATGAAACCACAAAACGGCATGTGAACCCACATGAGCAAGCAGGCATGCAGAAAGAGCTGCAGTGTGATATATTCGTCCATGTACGAATTTTCACATACAATCAAAGTTTCAGAGGTGTAAAGAAATGGGAATTTACAGTTTCTTGTGGCTTTTCTGATAGCTCGGTGTTAACAGCTCCTCATGTTCTTCTGTTTCCTCTGGTGACGAGCAGCTTCTGTAAAGACAAAGAGACTTGTGCTTACTTTCAATTCAGTCAGCACTGGCTTATGCGAAAAATTAAAAGGACGTTTTGCATCATACGAGTCATTAGAAATACAAGCATGTGATCATTTCCTTATTGTTTTCTGTCTGTTTATGAACAGCGGTGAAATAAAAAGTAAACAAGGGAGAAAAAGAATGCAAAGGACATGTAGGGTTAAGAAAGGGCTCATGCTCGATATATTAACCACAAGAAGCACTAAAATATGACCATGCAGAGTTAGAGGATTAAAGACATCAACCAAAAAAAGGAAATGGTGACTACTGATGCTGAAGAGGCTAAAATATCTTGACCTCTAGTCCAAAGAATAGCTCAAGAAAAAAAAAGAGTTTTGCGGATGGTCTTCTTGCCTGCTAAATTTCAGTGTCTCCACTCTGTGCTCTGACTTCATTAAGCCAATACTAACATTTGAAATCTTAGTTTAGCAAGATTAGAACACGTTTGTTAAGTTACCTGGTAGCTGATTAGCTTCAATTGATAAAATTAGAAGTATATCATAGGAAGAGCTAGGGTTCAGCTATGACCAGCATAGCTATAGGGCTGCCACGATTACGTCGACTATCAAAATCGTCGACGACTAATTTAATAGTCGACACGTCGTTTGAAGCTTATAAGTTCCCAAAAGACGCATATAAGTAGTGGATTTAAGAATGTAATAACAGACTGAAACAGAAGATGGCAGCACTGAATGTACAAGGATGTCAGCTGCTGTTAAGCCCCGAAGAAGAAGCTGTGTCCCAGAATTCATAGCTGCTCAGTTTTCAACAATGTCTGTGGCTAGTTAGTTTTAATATTACTCTTATTATTCTTTCTGGGTCACAAAATAAATGTTTAACGTATTTTCAGGCGAGAATGTAGCTGTGTAAACCTCAAATATCTGCTCAGTTTATCAAGACCCCACATATTTTCAAAAGCGCGCCAACGTTTTCGTCTGTTACCCACCAGCTCGATAACTAGCCAGGGTTCAAGGCTCAGTATAGCCGGTGAGAACACCGGACTCCCGGCAAAACGTTTTCAAACCCACCGCCGTCTTTCGCTACTCAGGTTAAACATGATATATAAGTCACTTAGATAACTTAAAAATGTTATTGTTTGGCTTTTTTTTTTAGTATTTTATTTGTTCCTGAGTAAATGGGTTTGGCTGAGATTAAAGTTATAGTTTTCACACAGCTGAATAAACATCAAGCAGACAACTGATTATCAGAAGTGTGAGATGGTCGAGAATATACACCGGTG
>VURO01040630.1:0-13444 GCA_015108175.1 Pelvicachromis taeniatus
TATACTCTAAATTGCCCATAGGTGTGAATGCGGACGTGACTGTGAGTACGAATGGTTGTCTGTCTATGTATTAGCCCAGCGGCAGACTGGCGACCTGTCCAGGATGTACTCTGCCTCTTGCCCCAAGACAGCTGGGATAGGCTCCTGTGCCCCCCGCAACCCTGAAAAGGATAAGCGGACGGATGGATGGATGGATATATATGTATATATATACCGAATATCTTCTAATAATGGCCTGTCTCTTATTGACGCCCATTTCTAATAAACGCCGGTTTGAAAACATGTCACAACAAATAGGCGCCACTGTCTTTTCACCTCAGTCTAGAAACCACGCCTGGGTCCTCTTTCCCTCTCACTTCAGTGACAATAAGAGCCGGTCTTCAATAACCGCCGGTCTCTTTTAAATGCTGGGCCGGCCGAATAATTTTTTGAATAAACGCCGGGGCTACTAAAGGAAGATATACGGTATATATATATAAAACAAGCAACTCTTTGGTTTGATTCTCTACAGCAGGAGAAGCAAATCAAAAGCATCTGGAAAACACCCAACAGACACAACTTATGAAGCAGTGGAGAAAGAGGCAGATGGGCGGTCACTGAAAGCTTCTAATACTACCTGCAGAGTGATGCAAATAGTTTCTAACCTTGCTGCTGAAATGATTCCCAGAGCTGATTCAATGGACTACTCTAAACTAGCAGTGTATAATAAATAAATTACACCTTGATGCTGGCATGACTGCCGATCCTTTTATATTGTGAGAGGAAAAATTTAAAGAGAAAAATGATCTTCATTAATTTTAAAGCCTATTTTTAACTAGAATGAATCTTGGTCCTTGTAATGACACGGGATGTAGCACATGGCAAAAAAGGGCAAACACGTCATGTTCTCCTTGCTGTAAATTTGAGTTCATTATTATTCAAAAAATTCATTACACTTTGTAAACAGTGAAATGTCTCTGACGTCCATCTGGAGCAATTCATTTAAAATGAACAAGTCATCTGTCAGCTTTTAAACAGTTTTTCAGGTGGTATTCATGGATGAAAAGAGAAATTTTATGATATAAGTTTAGTTTAATTCCACAAAGTGAGACCGAATTAATTTAAAAAAATAAAATAGCATTTTTGAAAGATAAGGTAACAATGAGAGTTATTATTACCTTATGGGAAAACTGCCTTTAAATGTGCCACATGTAAAGTTTTGCAAACAGTAATTTGGATGGATTATCCTTTCATGTCTTTAAAGGATTAACTATAACAAATTTATATAAATCTCCTGCACGTTTGCTAAGCTGCTCAGTCCTGATTGCTTTTGGTAAGAGGCACACGTTTGCTGTGTGACAGCGCAGGTGAACATAAGATCTCTGCATGATGTTTACATAATCTGCCTTGAATCTGAATGGCCCTAACAGTACGCTACAAGAATGAGTGTTGGATAATCCCATTGTAGATACAAGTACACAGCTTAGAGAATGTCAACCCACTTTGTCAGGCACTCCAACAATCACCGAAACAAAGACACAATGAGAAAGAAGGCCCTCTTTCAAACACATGAAAGGAACTAAAACTTGTGTTAAATAAAGCAAACTATCCTGTCATAACTGAGTCACGGCAATAATTTGACATCACGTGGAGGCTGGTGATATGACAGTGTAGCAGGTCAAAGCTGAACTGGCAGAACTTTTCTGCTAAATGGAGATGCATGTTTAATTTAATGTTTTCTGTCTTAAATTCTGCCGTTTATTTTTATGCCATTTGATTATTTTAGTCAACAGCTGTTGCTTTTTAAGTACGCTATATAAGCAAACCCGAGTTGACTTAAAAAAGTATTTTTTATCACTTTTGTTTTATACTTCTCGTAGTTTGCCAAATGTCTGTTTCTTAGAAAATATACTCAAAACAATAATAATCTGAAAAGATGTTTTACTCGTTAGAGCAACTGTAAGATGTTAACGTTATCTCTGACACTGCAAGACACAAACTACACAATGTCAATAGGCAGAAAAAACACATGCTAATGTTTATCATATGACATATCAGGCTGTATAAGGCTTGCCCTTGGGTTTTGTATACCATTTTAAGTAACACTGCTTCATTGTTTGAGAACAGATCATGAAATAGCAAAGTCACGCGAATAACTTATAACACTGCTGAGAGATGCTGTGTTCTGTGAATGAGTAAAATTACAGCAGTTTTCTTTCCCTGCAGGTAAAGCAGCATTCACAGGTCAAACAGCACCCTGCAGCTCCACCATGGTCATGTTTGTTGCTCTCTCTTTCACATTTCAGGACACGTTTACGACCCTTTTCTTTTCCCCTCATCAGTGCAGGGCCAACCCGGAAACCAATCCGCCCTCCTAAATCTCACAGAAGTGAACATGAGAAATGGGTGACTTGACCATCTATCCAGGAGGACTGCAAGCGTATACAACCTGCCGTACTGATATTCACAAACAAGCTCACCTTCCTGTTCTCTACTAAAGGCTTACAGGAGACGTTGTGATAACAACTGAAACAAGCGAGAGGAATGAAAAGAGGAAGGGAGGGATGGAACAGGATTAAACATGAGGAAAAGAAACAATTTCATGTCTGTTCTTATACACACAAGCATGTGAGAGATGTATGATATTAGTTTGTGGGACCTCCTGCCACTGGAAAGAAAACATCATCCATCGTGACTTGTGTGAGCTCCTGTTTAAATTAGAGGCTGGTTCATGTTAACAGGGCAAGTTAACATTAAGGACAAGCTAACCTGCCAATGTGGGCTGATGAAAATGGCCTAAAAAATAGTGAGTTTATTTAAAAGCATGAATAAAGAGGGTTCAACCATAGCAGAGGATGATGTATGAGATACCAAAAGCTGCACAATAGCTAAAAATTAAAGTAGAAAATTTAATGTTTTGTTAAAGAAAAAAAGAAGAAGCTTTATTTACTTGCAGAAAAACTTCCTAAACAAGTACTAATATTAATTTGTGCTACCCAGTATTGTCGCTGTCATTTTCTATGTTGTTCATTTGTTTTTCCTCTTCAGTATTCCTCTGTTGGTTTGTAGTATTTGCAGTTATTGTGGATTTCTACAGTATACCATAGATTTACAAGTGCATTTTGACATACTATGAAGACTTAAGTCACTCTTGTCCTGGATACAATCTTGTTTTATTTTCCCTTGATCTCATCAAAGCCTTGCAACTACACTGCCCAGTAAATAACCTCTGAATAATCATTCAGAGAAAAACAGATAAAGTGTGGGCTACAGAGATCGAGGAAGCTCAGTATTTGAATTAATTTAGCATTTTGCAAAGTTGCATTACATAAGAACCTTAGGAAAAATGTTTTGCTTTAATGTTACAGTGCTCACATCAGTAAGGCATGCCCAGCTGTACGCCCCAGCCAGGTTGCCAGTCCAGGGCTAACACAGAAAGACAGAAAACCATTCACACTACTATTAACAACCAATTAAGCATCACCAGTTAAACTACCACGCATATTTTTGTGCAGCAGGCTAATAAATCACAAATGTCAATTCATGTGAATTATTCTCTTCCACAACGGAGGCTCTTGAGTCATGGACCACTAAAGCGTAATGACAGTCACACACTATTCTTTTAATTTGAAATGCTCTTCTTACCAGTGCACCAATCACTATTAGTTCCTCCCACAAGAAGGGAGCAGCACTGTTGGGTGATGGTTTCCTTTTATATTGCACTGACAAATTGATGCATGCAAAAGACTGATCCACATATGGAGAACAGGCCCCAGGTTGTTGCTGTCCTCCACCTGCTTCCTTCTTTTTCATCTGCTCTGTTATTCTTTTTTTTCTCATCAATATGTTTCAGTCACCATTGTTACTCAAGACCATGCGGTTCTGAAAAGTGGTATTTCAGTGTGCTCAGTCTAGACATTTGCCTTCGTGCTTAGTGGCCATGCTTCAATCTTTACCATTGTCAAAAAAACTGGAGAAACAAACACTGACTTCTTAATAAATCTCAGGTAGCAATTTTATTTTTCCCAAGAAATGCTCTACACACATTTGTGTGGAGCCCCGCAAGGGACATGGGAGAAAAAAAAATTAGATGAACTTTTGTGAGATCCCGCAAACCTAGGCTGCATGCTTTGGAGGATCCAGCCTTTGCGGTCTACATGGGCTGGGTCCTTCAAAGGCCGGAAGTGCGAGGCTTGTGAAATGGGATGGTCTAGCCTTCAGATTTGCATCACCAGCTGTTTCGGTGGAGTTGAACAAACTCAGCTATCTGCTCCTTGCTATCTAAAATATAACAGGACACTGGAGTAAATTTGCTAACATCTCACACTTCTGTTTAATCAGTTTTCTGTTTGACGTTTATTCAGCTGAGAGAAAACAAACCGATTTACTCAGGACATCATATATTTGCAAACGTGCCCCGAATATTTTCGGAGATGTCGGTTACCCATCAGCTCGATCGCGGGCCGCGGGGGGGGGGGTTGAAAACATGTACGGGGAGTCTACTATTTTCGGCGGCTCTAGTGAGCCTTGACGGCCCACTCAGCGATCGAGCTGGTGGGTAACAGATGTCCCTGAAAACGTCAGAACACTTTTGCAAATATGTGATGTCTTGATAACCCGAGCAGATATCCGAAGGATGCAATGCTTTGGAACTTTTGCAAGATCTCGCAAAACTATTGCGAGATCTCGCAAAAGTTCATCTTAATTTTTTTTTCCCCAATGTCCTTTGCGGAGCTCTGTACATTTGTTACTTTACTGTCAGTAAATTTACTGATTATGACTGTCATCCTATTCTCTTTTATGTTTGAGACACTTACAAAAATGGAACCCTTAATAAGGTCCAGCATTAAGAAATATGTTATATTGTGCAACTTAAACTGGTGTAGCATGAAACCTATATTTTGTGTTTCTCCTCCATCCTAAAGGACTATATCTCTGAATCCTATGTTCTCTGTTCGTTTCCTCTTGTTTTATACTGCACAGGCTTCTTTGCGGAGTTCTGTCTGCACTTTTAGGTAGGCTTCATTGACAATTTTAGCTACACAATCATAAGAAGAAGTGACGCATGGTGTCCTGAGGATATGAAAGGAAATTATTTGTTTTATTTTGTATTGCACTCTGCTGTAGAAATGCTGTTTGCAGCTGTGAGAAGTGCTCAGTCAGTTAGAACATTCAGCGGTGCATCAGCGATGGGCAAGGGAACAGGATTTGTCTACTTGTATTTACAATGATATAAAAAGTCCAAACGGAAATAACATAAAGCCCGCTAAACCTTGAAGGAACAGAGGACTTTTTGAGACGTCGAAACATGCACATAAAGCACAATGTCATTCAGGAAGCCCTACTTTAACCGGCTTTCACAGAGTTCTTCCTAATGGTGAACCGAGAGTTTGAACTATTGCACTATACAGTAAGAGTGCAGTGAATGACAGACATACTTACGAGTGCCAAATAATTAAAATTTCAGCATGTTTTGGATGCTTCAGGATGATGAAATACTGGGCAAAAACCAACTGAATGCTTGCAAAGACTTTAAGTATTTTAATGAAGGACGTATGCTTTTGAATGGCAACACTTTGGTATAAAATGTCTTTACCTTCTCTGACAGAAGGTAGCATTGTTGCAGTTCTCTTTTGTATTGTGCCATTTCTTTTACAGGCAAACCGCAACACAAAATTCTGATGAATGGCTCAATATTTGGGGCTTGATAGCCTGTAATTGTACTGGATATCCATGACACCTTAGAGTACTGCTATACTACTTTAGCGTGAACACTTGTTGTCTCTGTGAAAGTAGATGTACCTAAGCAATCCTTCACTATTATAATCAAAAATTAAATCCGGTCATTGTTTACGGTTCACAAACATAATGACTTTTCCCTTTTAGTATATGGTCTTAAATGTTAGACAAATGCAGCCAACAATTTTAAATCACATCTACTTCTCTTCCTCCTGGCCTTAATCACCATCACCACGGGTGTATCCGGTGGAGGGAGCTATAGCTTTTGATCAATGGCACTTGAATTTTCGCCAGCATGATGTGATGGAATGCCACACAATTAGGAGTGGGTCTGGGGAACTTGCCTCCTGTGTCATATCAGGGGCAAAGAAATGAAAATGTGGCAATTAATAAGCAGGAAGTCCTTTTCTGTCATTCCTTCCCCAGTGGCTCAATCTGGTAATTCTGTGACTGAGCTCCATCACTGAAGATATGACACATTCTGTATGCAGTGACTGTGCAGGGACCCGAACTACTATCAAAGAATAAGTGAATACAAATGCTAGCAGTGACGAAGCTTATTAGGTATTATTAGTTAATTAGCAATAAAAACTTAATTAGAACTAATAGTGAGACCATCAGTTTTGTGGGTATTTTAAAGTAAGTAAAACATTTCTATACAAAAAACAAAACAAGAAACAAGAAACACAAAACTGCGCTCTCTAAAATGTCTTAAAGACATAAAGATTTTACAAAAAACATAAAGGATTTTATTGTTTTTGCAGGAAAACAACACTTTATGTATTCACAATACAGTAACCAGACAAGAAATTACTAAATTACCTTTTACTAAATTCCACATTATTGTGGAGAGTTAGTCACAGATCATCAGTCTTGTACATTAGCGTACAGAAACATGTGGAAGGATGGTGCAAGAAAAGCAACTATGCATTCAGTGCCTCAACATGTATAGTACTGCTTAGGTGAAGGAAGTGGGTCACTTATTCACTAAAGAGCTTGTTACGGGCAGGTATTGTTTGTGTTTGTTTTGTATGTTGATTCAGCTGTCCAGGGGCCCGGCTGTGATTGGATATCCAGCCATGGAGTGACTGGTTCCAGCTGGAGGACCCGCCCATAAATAAAGTCTGGAGCGCCTCCCACGTTTCTCACAAACGTCCAAGCAGTACCCTGACTCTGTCTTATGGAATGACCCGGCCCCTAGATGGGTCTTAACGAGCTAGTTTTGACCTTCAAGACAGTTTTTTCTCAGGCTGATGTGACAAAATACTCTTCAAGAGAACATCCTGATACTTTTAAATAAGTATCAGACTGTAGCCAGACAAATACAGCAGCTGCATTACACAAACTGAAACAACACAACTTAAAGTCTGGGGAAGAACTTGGCAGGAGAAACCCAAAATAAATGAGAGGAAACAGAAAGTAGGGACCTGCTATCCACCCAGATGGTAAACCAGACGCAGCTGATGACTAGCAAGTATGTGTGTTGAGTGGCTTACTGGATTACGGCCACCCTTCTGGACAAGAGTCTCCAAACAGCTGCTCAATACAGGTCATCTTCAAAATAAAGGATTTTGACCAAAATGAACTATTTTCACAAACAAAGAATTAAAGCCCCTCTCTCAAGGGCAATGACTAAACTCTGCACCTTTGCCTCATTTGGTATGTGGGCATCTATGGAAATAAGTCCTAGCCCCACACCCTGCCCTCCCTGCAAACGCATCACTTGCTAGATAACAGGAGCCACGCATCCACACTGTTGAAACCAACATAGTGGATAAGGAGAAATAAGTGGTCATAAAATGCATCCAAAAAAAATCCCCATTGCCTGCAGCCAGGCGTAAGCTTTTAATACTAAACAAAACTCACAAAAAAAGAACAGATGGATTGACATTTATGGGATGCTTTTATTGCACTGACATCATCAACTCTAGTAAGGTTATCTGCACTTCACCTGTCTCCTCTCTGCTCTGCTCGAAGCCTGTTGTACCATGACAAACAAAGGGAAGCAGAAGAGCAACACAACATTTTTTTAAAAAGCGAAGAGAGGAGAAAAATGCAACAGCGACTGCCGCAATGAAATGAAAAAAGCACATAAAGACAAAGGACTTTATCAAATATATTGCCAATGCTAAATAAACCTTGTTCCCTATCCCCAACTGCAGAATTTATTCTTGCGTGAAACCTTGGCTGTCTGAATCCATGTTTTATTGGCACAGCACTGCGTGAGGTGAAATTACACAGACATGGCTGTGACTGCGTGTTTCAATCATGAAATATCTTCTATAGACATGTGAATAAGGTCACTAGAGTGGGTCTTTCAAGAAGGAATGCAGTAATATTTCTTGGTTGTCGTAATGATATACTGTGTTAAATAACAATCAATAAAAGAAAAATATCCCTACGTGATGTGACGAGAATTGCTGGTGAATTTTAAATCCACAATGCTGCAAAAGGAAAACTGTCAAGATGTAGAAACAGGAAGGGCTTGACAGAAGAGACAGCACGGAGATCAATATCATGAAGGCTTGCTGCAGAGGTGTAAATCAGTATTACTATGAAGTAGCACCTGCACACTGTGCTTGTTCCACAAAACAAATTTCCAAACAGTATATTTGATCAGAATTTACTTCCCACCTCAGTTTACCTCTGTTTGCCTGAGAAACATCCTACTGATGAGCCCGTGCTGGTTGCATTACTCTCCAGTAACACACGTCTCACTTTCCACGTGTCTGCCTTTACTGGTGGTATATCCCTTCTCACGTTCAACCTCCAATCAGCTGTCTCTCCCATTAGGTTCCATTAGAGATTGTGAGATGAGAACAGAAATGAAAAAAGCTTTCTTTGGGATCTTTTTAAAAAGCCTCCTAAGTAGGTTAAATGAGAAAGTAGGCTGCCAGAAAGGCTCCAGAGACCCAAGGAGCTACTGTTGTATCACTCGAGAGGAGTGGCATCCCACTTCAGGAGTCTACATAAAGAGATAGAGGATGGGAAAGGAGAGATGAGGTATTTGTGATGAAGCAGTCTGAGCGTAATTGGCCTCAAATGTATCAGCTGGAGTGAGGAGATGGCACATGTGTTGCTTTGAGCAACACAAAATATCCATGTAGACAATTAATTTAGGCTCCAAGCATTATTATGATAATTTCTTGGAAATAAAATGATTCCCTTTTTAATTTTTTAAGGTTTCTTGGCCCTTGTCAGTTCTGTGGTGGAAGCTTCTTAAATATTCCTTCTTAAAGTGGGAGAAGCCACTGTCTATATGTGGCTTTGCAGCAATAGAAGACTCCTCTCTGGTGTCATATAAAATATAGAAATATCCTATGCATTTGAAATGTAAATTTCACTTCCATAACAGGATATCCCATATATACATTGTTGGGATGATTTCCTTTCATTGTCAATCCTAGATAAACAAAGAAACACATATTCACATACATTATTTTTTCCCCAAAGATGCTATCTTTTGGCATTTTCACTTATATTTTGGACAGGACCTTAGTGTAGACAAAGGGAGAGGAAGCAACGGCTCCAGTCAGACTGGAACATGGGCCTCTCCAGCAGCTTTTTGCCATATGGGTTGCTTGCTTAATCAATGAGCTATACCGGCCTACCCATCCTTCATGACTGTTTTGCATCCTGATGCATATGAAGTTATTCTGCCCTTCCCACCTGTAGTTTAGCTTCCAATCAACTATGCAGAATTTAGAATTAAGACTAACAAAAAAAGAAAAAAAAAGAACATGCTGATTGCTTAATAGTAACAAAAATATTAACACTCATTTAGCAACAGTATACAGTGACAAAGTTGTATATAGTACAGTGTAAGCCCCAGTCACGCAGACCTACAGATCAACTGGTGACCCAGTTGGTGCTATGGAAAACAGTGCATTTTCCTTTGGCAAGTTGGCAAATGGTTCCTGGCAGCTGCCAGCAGTTGCTGGGTGAAAATGTTCACAAAGAGGTATACTGTGTTGCACCACAAACCTCCTTGAGTTTGCTTTGGTCGCCAGCAGATTGTCATATTGCCTGTAGCATCGAAAGTGCCTACTTATTTGCAAACACTCACAAACTGCTCACCAAGTGGTAGTGAAACTGTGAAAAGTGTAAAGTAGAAACAGAGACTACTCGCCTTCAAAATAAAAATTTGTTTGCTCGCACTTTTTCAAGTTTCTTTACCACTCGGCAAGTACTTGGTCAGCGTTTTCCATGCAACTATTAGCAATCACAAGGAGGTTTGTAATGCGGCACCCTCTACAGCCAGGGTAACCAGGAGCTGTCAGAAATCACTTGGTAGCCAGATGAGGGACATACAGTCTTCCCTTGCAACTGGGGTCACCAACCTGTGTTTAGGCCTGTGTGACTGAGGCCTTAGATTAACAGCATGTGTTACTCTGGACTCAGGTCTACTGACATAACAAAAGCACAATAAAAACCTGCAGTATTGCTGTTCAAAAACATGTAGGTTGAATCATTGCAAAAAGAACATTAAAAGTGCTGAATCCATGACTAAAACATATGAGAAATTTATGCACTATTATTATTATTATTATTATTATTATCACTATTGATATTTTCTTCTCCAGAGCACAGCAGGAAATGGTAACCATGTAACTGCTCTGTGTCATACCTTTGTTTCTCTCTGTGTCTCTGTTTTGGGTCTCAGTGGTTTAAAGGTGTGACAAGCCCTATTTTTTGAGAGCCATCTATCACAAGCAATAATTCAGCTATAGTTAAAAAAAAGAAAAAAAAATGGCATCAGAATATTTGAAGAAGATGACATAACGTAAAAAATCGTATACATGCACAAATCAAGGGAAGATTAAGGGGATAATATTTACAGACTGTCAACAGGAACACCTACTTCACAACCCACCCAAATAAATTCCAGCGAAATAGAAAGGAGGATCTTTAATTAAAATCTGGAGACAAAGCTGGAATCTAATTTACAGGTAAAAACAGCAGTCAAGCAGAGTTTTTTTTTAAGGGGATGCAAAACTAATGACAGAAAGGGACTACGTGTAGAGAAAGAAATGACAGTTTGAACTGTAGAAACAACTGTTTGAGGTTCAACAATTTACTGAAAAAGTACTCCCACTCATTCAAATTCTTATTCACATATTCACTGAAATTGTATGAAACTGAATGGTAAAACAGGCAGGACTAAAAACTAATAAAAATAGTTGGTCATTGCATCCAATAATGCAGCAAGAAAGTGAAAGAACAGGAAGTATGATTTTATAAAGCATGAATGCAAAAAAAAAACCTCACGGTAAGTGAGTTTTACAGAGGTCAAAATGTATAATAAAACAGTTTCTGGAAATTTCATCATAAAGTCAACCTTGGAAAGCCCTAGGAGGCTTTCCAAGATATACAGTATTTCAGCGCGTTTTCATTAATATTAGAAAAATGATTCACTCCAATTCAAAAATGACTGACAGATATAGTTTTGTCTGAATAAAAGATACATAGTGTCGCGAATGTCAAGAACATAAAAGTGGTTCAATAATATTTTAGTATCATTGACACTGGAGCCATACATGAATATAGTTAGCTATATACTTAGCTAAAATATGATCACAATCTTTTTTCCTATCACTGCATTTTAATAGAGATGTACACCCCACCCACAGCCATCTGTAAAGCTCATACACAACAGCAACAACTTTCTTTCCTCTGATGTTTCTAATTAAGCAATCTGAGCTTCAGGCAATTTGTTTTCCCTTGCTGGTTCAGTAGACCGTGCCCCTACGCAAACTGAATGTAAGAAAAATAACAAGACAGGGTAAACTTCTTTGCATATTCTTTGAACCCAAAGTAAAACATTCAGATGGCAATTATCCCTGCTAGATTAGTAAACCTGCCTACTCATCATCCAAATACAACTGGGAATCTATAGCGGTGAACTTAACCTCTCTGTTGGCACTTTAGAATAAAAATGTATTGAATGACAACGTGAAGACAATGTAAAAGTGGCGGATGTGAAAAAATTACAGAGGATTTTTCATTTTCAAGTATTTTATTTTTATTTTTTCCTGTTTGGTTGATTCTCCCATTCATTTTTCTTCTGGCACAGTGCACCTGTGTTAGAAGATTTGGAACTGCCAATAAATTTGGATTGTAAGTCTCACTCTTCACCAAATGGCAGAAACACAACAACACAGAATACTACAACAGGTGGAAGGCTAGGCTTCAAAAACCTCTGCCATTACATAGTTTTGATAACTTAGGTCGCTTTGGATTTTCATTGATTACTGATATATAAGAGGTGACTTTAAACCTCCTACAACCCGAACTCGTTCATGGCATGCATTTCTAATTTCTCTTTGCTATTTGGGCTGATTGGGACCCGATGAATGTAAAAACAAAGAATTACCAGATTTTATTTTTCCTGATTTTTGTTTCTGAGAAAAATGAGATCCACATATGAGGACATTCGTCTTAAATTTCGATCGAACAGTGGCAGTATAATGTCCTCGTAAGTGGATATCAGGCCTTTGTAGAGCAACATTTTGTATTTTGGTTTAGACAACTCAAAATGTGATGTCCACATATGTGGACGCCAGGTCCTAGGAGGTTAAAGCTGATTTTCAAAGGATTTATGGAGAAAATAAATGTGGAGAGCTTAAAAACACTGCCTGTGGATGCTAATTACTGTAAATTTAAAGTCAAATCTATCTTAAATCTACAACCTAATGTGTATAGACATAAACAAATGTGAAAATGAAACAAACTGTCAACAATTAGACACCAACATATGAATTAGCCAACCAACCTGACAAACAAATAAGCCCACAACACTCAAAACCGTGTAATTAAAATGCATTTTGGCACTTCAGAAACTTTAGCAATTGTTTCCACATGTCTTCAAATTCTGATGTGTTCCCTTTGATTACCGTATAGCTTCTAGTTGTGGCCTTCTAGTAGTGGTTTCTAATAAACGCCGGTTTGAAAACATGTCACGCCGGTCTTCAATAGTAGCCGGGCGACCTTTTGACCCGGAAGTCCTTGCTGTTGTCGGTCCTCCCACGTCTCATCACTTGGCCAGCTGTTTCCAATCAGCCATCATCTACGACCAGCGACATTTAAGCTGGATGCGTAGCTTAAATCCAGCTACGCATCCAGCTACCGATGCGTAGCTGGATGCGTCTACGGTTCTACGGTTGCCCACTTCTGCGGCAACCGTAGAAGTGGGATTATTACACTGAACTGGAACTGTCGGCTAGCGAACCTGCTAACTGTGATTTTCTGGTCTTTTACTTCCTCTTGAGGAGAGTCAGGCAGAGAGAAGTTTCGGGGAGCACCACTCGTGCACTGGGCTACCACTCCACAAGGAGACACTCGGGAGCAAAGGAGGAGCACAATTGTGAACTACATTATTTGTGAACTGTTGGAATACGTTTTGGAGCACTGTAAGTAAACGTCTTTTCACTTCAGTCTGAAAACCGCGCCTGGGTCCTCTTTCCCTCTCACTTCCATGACAATTCCGTCTGAGAAAGGAATAAGAGCCGTTCTCCAACAACCGACGGGGCTACTATTGGAAGATATATGGTGGCCATCTCTTTTAGCCATACATAAACTGAAGGCACAGTCACTTCCTGCAGGAATGCAAAGTCATTTAGAGTTAACTGCCTTCAGTTAACAGCAATGTTGTTTTGTTGAACTCCTAGAACACACCTTTTTGCTTCATGGTGTACCTGCATACCAACAACATCACATATAGTGGAAC
>VURO01040644.1:0-13057 GCA_015108175.1 Pelvicachromis taeniatus
CTGCAGCCTGTTTAATATTCAATGATAAAATTTCATCGATGAAACGGTCAAATAAACACTTCGACACACGCCATGCTACATTTGCAGCGAAATATCCAGCGGGGGACAGCAGGAAAAAAGCCTGCCAAGAACTACTGTGCAGAGAGCAAGCTAGTCAGCAGCAACTCCGTCTGTGGGCCCGACAAGGTGACTTTAATTCCGCTAGCTTTGCTGGTTCTTTAGCGATAGTGAGGAACGGAAAGCCATTCACAGATGGCGAGTATGCCAAAACATTCATGCTTGATGTGGCCAATGAACTTTTTTAGCGACTTTTCGGATAAAGACAAGCTCATCAAACGAATAAAGGACATGCCTCTGTCAGCAAGGACTGTTCGCGACCCACCATCATGATGGCAAATCAAGTGGAGGAAACACAAGTGAAGGAAATAAATACAGCGCCATTCATCAAAATTCAGCGTGATTGCAAGGTATGTTGTACTAAAAAAATGTAGTTGTATTCAGTGTTTAAAAAATATATATGGCTCTCAGGGAAATACATTTTAAAATATTTGGCTTTCATGGCTCTCTCAGCCAAAAAGGTTCCCGACCTCTGATATAGACTGACTGACTCTGGGCGTGTGCTACAGCAGCAGAGGATCACACTGGGATCTCTGCTTGTCAGCTAATAACAGGAACCTCACACTGCAGCTCAAACTGACTCACTAACACTGGATAACAGAAGATTAGAAAAGTACATCTTTAAGTAACTGAGAAAACTGTAATTTCCAGGATTTTGAAATGCAGTTTCAAAGCTTGTCTCTTGCAGACTGTGATACTGTTCTCAATTTCACTGAATGAAACAACAAACACAACAACGTGCTTGGAGAAGAAAACAAGACCACAAAAAACCGTAATGATTAAAAAATTAAATGTAAATTAGATACAAATTTATGACACAGAGCTGTGAAACCGGCCTGACCCGAGTAAATACACGAAGGTAATCCACTGAATTACAACCATACTGACTGTAGTTCTCGTGACAGACAGCCCCATAAATCCTGTTGCTTAGAACATCTGGGAAGTGTCCTGAATGGCGATCGTAAAGAAGAGTGAAAGGCAGCAGTAAACGATGTCATCGACATTTAGCAGCGGGGGTTCAGACAGAAAACAGGCCTTCAAAAACACACGTGACACGTCTCTGCCCACAGCTGGTTCCACCTGGATGCCCAACACGACTGTGTAGTCAGATATAAACACCGTGTGGGCCTCAGCTCATGAAATCTCATTTGAATCTTTGTTTGAACGTAAAGTTGTTCTGCCACAATGATGAGATGGTCACACACATGTATTCCTCTTTAAACTAAGCTCTGTGAGCCTATAAAAGCGTAAACGCAATAATATTAGAAATGAAGCGATGTTGACGGCACTGTCCGCTATGTAATAACTGGCTTTTCTTTACTCGTCTAATAGCTGTCATTCCTATGCAAATGACCCATTTCGAGTAGTTTGTCATGCTTGCTGTTGTTGAGTGACTCAGTAATTCTCACTCACTGAGGTTGTGTTTGACTTTTTAAAGGTTCGACATGTTGCTGGCTTGTTTGAGAGCAGCTCTGCATTGATATGGTCCAGTAGAGGAACATGAACGTCACTCTGCTCAGGTCTGAGCTTCTCTCATCACCAGGAACACAGCACATGTTGTCATGTGGATGAAACGAGGCAAATTTAACGAGTTTGAGAGGAATCAGATATCTGTGATGCTTCAAAGCTTCGTGCATCTGATAACTGTGTGCACTTCTCCTTCTAACAGCAGTTATGTTTCCTCTGCTTTGGCTTGAGAAAGTGTAAACAGATGGTTTATGTTGTCAAAATCCTAAAGATGCACTCCTGCATTATTTTGCTGACGATAATCATACAATCATAGAATGAACATCTGGACACACTTGTCTTTATGTTCATGTATTCTTTGTCTTTTTATTCAGTGCACATTTAAAATACTGGTGAGAGGTGATTTGAGTAATTGGTTCATGCACAGCCATGAAGAAAGGGGACCGGAGGGTGTCTTCCAACTACAGGGGAATCACACTCCTCAGCCTCCCTGGGGAAGTCTATGTCATGGTGCTTGAAAGGAGAGTTCGTCCGTTAGTCGAACCTCGGATACAGATTTTGTCTCAGTCGTGGAACACTGGATCAGCTCTTTATCCTCTCAAGGATACTTGAGTGTGCATGCGAGTTTGTCCCACCTGTCTACATGTGTTTGTGGACTTGGAGAAGGTATTCGACCGTGTCCCTGGGGGTGTCCTGTGGGGGGTGCTCCGGGAGTACGGGGTGTCTGGCCCGTTGCTACGGGCCATTCGATCCTTGTACAACCACCGCAAGAGCTTGGTCCGCATAGTCGGCAACAAGACGGATTCCTTCCAGGTGGGTGATGGGCTCCGCCAGGGCTGCCCTTTGTCACCGATTCTGTTCATAATTTTTATGGACAGAATTTCTAGGTGTAGCCAAGTGGTGGAAGGCTTTAACTTGGGTGGTCTCAGAATCTCATCTCTGCTTTTCATGAATGATGTGGTTCTGTTGGCTTCATCGGGTGATGGCTTCCAGCTCGCCTTGGAACGGTTAGCAGCCAAGGGTGAAGTGGTGGGAATGAGAATCAGCACCTAAAAATCCAGGTTTGGAGGGGCTGAGTAATCAATTCAATTGAGTAATCAATTCATGCACAGCCACATATAATACTGTGAGACAAGCACATACGTGTGCACTTGTGTGTTATTTTGCTTGGACTGTGCAGTGAAAGTGTTTCTGTGTTTTCTGCCACACAGCTAAGCTTCTTTAAAGGACATTGTGCATCTTTTTTTTTTTGAGTGCAGCTCTCTAGCAATAGTCTGCTAAATAATTTAAAAATGAATCCAACATGAGACATCACTCACCTCATTTTCCAGCTTCGCTATATTAGATGCCATTTTGTACTGTTGTTTGCATACAGACCATCTCATATAAAATAATCTCTGAACTGGAGACTCTTTCTGTGCCTACTGAAGGCTCGTGAGTGTCAGTCCCACTTAATCTTTGTCATTCTGTAATGTATTATTCCAAAGATAATCCTACACCAGCTTCATTCATTTGCATGTGATAATTGGTTTGCATCGGCGAGTGCAGCAGGTAATTGCCAATAACCAAGTATTTGGGCTTCCCACCAACTACGAGACGCAGACAGATACATTGATGGTGAAGTCAACCGATACGACTCAAGGTGAGCTTTCCACTTCACAGTCTGAGCATAATGCATGCATATGTGGAGATGCAGCCACAATCCTATCAGTATGTGTCAGACACAGAGTCCCTGCCGAGGCCTTAATTGCATCTCTCAGTAATCCAGTTGCTTGTTGGGGCCGCGGCTGCTGATGGCCCTTTACAAATGGATAATCGTCAAAGCTCATTGGGAAAAACTCTGCACACCTGCCTGCCTTCGTGCAGTTTGATGAACTTTTTTTTTTTTTAGCATTGCAGGTGTTTCGCTGTCCATCCGAACTCAGACATCCACGTGACCTCGATGAGATAACCGTTTAAGGGATCAAAGAAGTGAAGATCAGATTCGAGAGGTTATAATCGCAGGTAGTTATCCAACAGCGATAAATGACAAAGGTGATGCACGTAGCTATTATATGGTGAAAAAGCACAAGAAAAAAAAATCATTTTTTATTGAATTCATTGTGTAACAACAACAAAAAATGAACTCGGTCATGTCTGGCTACTGACATCTGATCAATGCATGAGAGTTAAGTGGACAAAGGACAGATTTAATATTAATCTCTGCTGACTCACTGTGTTGGTGCTGCGTTCATTCACAGTGTTTCACATTCACGAGAGTCCTGGGAGAAAACGCCAATGACTCCGTTTTGCTTGTGATGTTATATTTCACCAGTAAAATCATCAAAAATTATTATACCGTTCAACCTTGTAATACTTAATGGTGACTGGGAGGAAAAAGCAGTGGTCCAGTCGGGTCCTGTTGGAGGCTCCAGCTTTTGAGTTTCTCAACACCTGGACCCAAAAGGAGCAGTACAGCTGAAGTTCTTTAATTACTAAATTAAAGAAGGTTTCACTTTCTGACTTCTTATGTTTAAATCTTTGATGTTTTGCCAAACGTTCCTCATCTGTGTGGTCTTGCTACCGTTTGCATTTACACTAACACACTGTGTCGAGAGGCAACCCCAGTATGGGGTCCCGTAATCCTCGGACTGAAGTGCTGCACCTGGATATTTGATTGGTTTTTCACTAAAAGGAAGCAGACGTGCTGATACCACCAGTTACATTAACGATGCTCTCCAGGGAGCTTCTGGTATCCAGCGACGGTTTATGAGTTTATATTTCGATATCAAAGCCAACAGTGTCACACCTGCCTCGGACACCAACAGTCTTCTGCTAATCCCACTTTCCCTACATTCACAATAGGAGCTCATGTGCTCTGACCCATCCAGCTCCACCCGAGGCTTATTGCCGGCATCCAGGGCTCGGACCTCTGGCAGGCAGATCAGTCCTACAGCAAGTCATCAGTGCAAACATCAGGAGGAAAGAAAGGATGATCGCATGCTGTCTCTGAATCCTAGAAACGGCTGTTATTTATCAGGCACAAGGATCAAACCTTCTCAGTCTGGGCTGTTAAAACAGGACTGTGGCCTTCTGCTGCCACGCTGCATTTAACTGACATAAAGCTCACTTCAGCTTCTTTGCTCAGCTGAAGGACTCTCTGACAGAAACTCTCAATACCTCGTGGTTCAAGCAGTAATTACATGTTCACAGACGTGACTGTCAGTAAGTTACGTGTGGTTTCAGCATGTGCTTTACAAATATGGACGTTGGATTTCCAGTACGATCCTGTGCATCAGCGGTGTTAACAAAAAAGCTGTGATTGAAACTATTTAGCCTTTTTGTTCATAATGTCACAAAAACATTTAAAAAATGTTCCCCCTAAAGCTGCTCTAGCTGTCGAAGTATAATTAATAAGTAAGATAGGTGCAGTGGCGCTGTAACGCCTGGAGACGTGCTATTCATTTATGCTTCCCAATTATTATTTTTTGTTTTTAATATCCTTCTCACAGAGGAAACCGTCAGAATCCAACATGTCTGCGTCTCAGATTTTTAAAAAGTGGGCAACACTGCTGACGTGACCGGGCGAATGTGGGTGTAACATAGACTAACTCGCAGTCGCACGTGTTTTGTGTTTCCGTCAGAGTTGATGTTCAGCGGTTAGAGGAGGTCAGCTGCAGGCTGAGAGAGGAATCGCCATCCTATCAGCGCAGAGGCACAAGAAGGACGCGGACACTCAGCTTTTCCGCTGTGGTGTATGAGAATGAGGTCTGTAACCCTGGAAACTGCTGCAGCAAAATCACACATGCAGAAAAATTAAACCTTTTCATACACAGGACACAGAAAACGATTGGTTTAATCAATCTGTTAAATGGATGGCGTGGCTCGGGTTAGGGTCGAGGCTGTATGAGCACACAGGACGTTTTATCGGCTGACAGAACATCAAGTACAAGAGTTTTGGTGTCTTTGTTTAATAGTGTTCGGTGGTATATGAAAGCTCACTTGTATCATTTGTAGTTCGATCCTTATTAATGATAATGTATTAAAAGTATATTATGAGTGTTGTGCTGCAGACATAAATGAGTGTATCTGACATGTGTGACAGGTTTCCTGGGACTGGCGAGGTCTGTGTTTGCCCTGGAAACTAAAAGCATGCAGAAAGTGGTTTTTGTGCTCTCTGTGGTGTTCTTGCTAAAATGTGGGAGTGCGTCGTGATGTGCAGACTTTGTGTACAACCTTTTTTTTTTTCCATAAAGGAGCTGCTTCAGTTTAGCCACAGTGGGACTTTTTAAATGTTATTACAATGTTCTCAGGAAAAAAATCAAGTATGAGTGGATGAAATGAAGACACTTCAGATTGGATCTAATCCAGACAAAGAAACTCATCCACCTTTTCTCCGGCTGCTTAGGGTGGTTGTGTTCGGGATCTGGAAACTATTCCAGCGGTCAGGTGAGAGGTGGAGGGCACCACAATGATGTAGAATCACCAGTTTACCTTACAAGCAGGTGGCACAGAGATAACATGCTGACATGTCTTTGCCCACAAAGAGGTCCAAACCCAGAGCCTTCGCTATGTGAGGTCGTGCAGCCGCTGCACCTCTGTGACAACCAAATGACTGAAACATGTGCGTGAAGGTTCTCCGTCATCCAGGTCATCGTAGTCTAAGGAGCTCAGAGAGAAAAGCGTCTGGACGTCTTTAAGATGTTTCATCCGAGAAGCTTCTTCAGTTCTAAGAGCAAAGTGTCCCCAAGAGGGTCCTGGACCACCTATTGATCCTCTACCTAATCACATGAGCCAAGGTGTGAAAGCGGGTTTAGGTCACAATCGGCCAAGGTTTCAGGTGAACCCGCTGTGAGGTGGGCCCCACCCTATCATGTGATTTTAAATGTGGCAAAAACAAGTTTGATCTCTGCTCATCAGTCCAGCAGACGCTGGTGTTTGGATGTGCACAAAGCATCCAAACATGACTGCAGTTTGATGTCCATAAGAAAGCGCTGCTTAAACAACCACCTGGTTATTTATAACCATCCACAGGCTTCAGTTTTAGTTAAACTGGTGATTCTACATCATCTGATTACAAAGATTTACTCAAATGTTATAAAATCCATTTTAAATAACCTTGAATTACCACAAATGATGAATTTTAGTGCATATAGCCTTCATCGCAGTGCCACGTGCTGCCTGTGCATCTGAGCACTGAGCGTATTAATAACTGTTTGATACACTGAGAGAAAGCAGCAGGCGTACTGACCAAAATGTGCTGACCAAGACAAACGGTTGTTTGCAAATCTCATTTGTCCAAAGTCGGGCTGCCTTCAGCCATGTAAACAGAGACAGATGCAGAGACCATTAAAACTGTCTGGCTTGTCATCATGTCGTCTTCTCATGAAGCTTCTCGGGCAAAATTTGTGTGCAGAATTATTCTTGTGAAAAGTGATATCTAACTTTGTTTACATGCATGATCGGCAGACAGCATCTATCGGGCTTCTCGACGGGCACCTAAACACTGGAAGATGTTCTCTGAGATTTCAACACACTTTCTTCTGGAAGTAAAATTTTACACGTGCATAAAGTCAAGGGATTAAAATCAATGCTGATAAACACATAACCTTAAAGTATTGACCAAGACTGGGAGGGTTGTTAACAAATCTAATTTGTAGACGGCACGCCTGCTTTTAGCCGTGTGCTGGATGCAGACGGATGAAAACGCCATTAGACCTGTCTGGCAGAATGAAAACTGATATCTACTTTTATACCCGCGGCTTTGTTTATAGACGAGAGGCAGAGACGGCATGCGCTGAAAATACCCACATCTGCACAGTCTGTGCACTTCATCGTATGCACTTCTGTTGGGAAGCATCACTCCAGCCAGAGAGGCTTAAAGTGTGTTCAAAATGTGTTTCAAATGGAGCGGTGTTTCTAGCCCTCTTGTATTGTTATAGCCTCACTCACAGACACACCTGTACCTGTGATTATATCTAATGTTCAATTCAATTCAATTTTATTTATATAGCGCCAAATCACAACATCAGTCGCCTCAAGGTGCTTTACATTGTAAGGTAGACCCTACAATAATACATACAGTGAAAAACCCAACAATCATATGACCCCCTATGAGCAAGCACTTTGGCGACAGTGGGAAGGAAAAACTCCCTTTTAACAGGAAGAAACCTCCGGCAGAACCAGGCTCAGGGAGGGGCGGGGCCATCTGCTGCCACCGGTTGGGGTGAAAGAAGGAAGACAGGATAGAGACATGCTGTGGAAGAGAGCCAGAGATTAATAACAAGTATGGTTGAATGCAGGGAGATCTATTAACACAATGTTGATGCTCTAAACAAATCTGAAGATGTCAAACATGAAGTATGATGATGGTCTTCTGGCTGTAGCATTATATTTAACACTCTAACGTTTCATGGTGTTCGGAAAGTTTCATTCGTTGGTAATTTTTCAAACCCCGTGACCCACAAAAAGCAAACACCTGAGAGTTTTGACCTGTCGTTGGAAAAACAGGAGCTTACTTTAAACACAAAGTCAATTGTGTTATTTCAATTGTGTGCATGTTTTTATTGTTTGGGTCTATAGACATGTTAAATGATACCAAGAGCCGGGACAGCGGGCTCAGGTAACCCGATGAGTCAGGTCAAAGCTCCTGACTGAACCTGACCTGAGCTTTAAGTCGTTTTTACTTTGAACTGGTTACCTCCCATAGTTCCCTGCAGTTATTCTACTTTCTTATATTTGCCAGTTCCAATATGAAAGTACGACATTTTCTCCAGTCAGATGGTGATTTCTCATGTTTTTCACAAAACACAACAAGCAGGGGCACCTTCAATTATGTGTAATTGTAAGCGCTGGGTGTACTGCAGTCAGTCAGTGCAGGTTAATTTCCTCACTTGTATTATGTGCGCCACTCCAATATAGGCTATAGTAAAATCTGTATTGGTCCTCACCCAGAGGATAGAGGCAGTCTGGGGTTTATAATGGAAATATATGATTCTTATAATATTTTATTTCTACTGTATTATATTATTAGTGTAGAAGTATTAATATGATGCAATACAGGTGGCAGTGCTACTTCAGCACCACAACAAGTGGCACGGACTACAGACAAAGGTAAGGAAAGGTTGCAGATCTGCAGTTGCAAGAGGATAATGTATATGAAATTATTAATTTAAAATGTATGATTTAGAGACAGACTGGTTGTCTGTGTCTATGCGTTAGCCCTGGCGTTAGCCCAGGGTGCCCCCCCCCCCAACCCTGAAAAGGATAAGCACATGAGAATGAATGAATGAATGAATGGATAGTATATGATTCAGAGTAGACACAGGGTGAAACGTTTTATTGACCATATGTGTTCTTTACTTGGTATGGCTGGGTAACCACTGCCCTGCGGCCAGCTCACCTGCGTAGACAGGCTTTGGGGCTTGGCTCTAGTGCGAGGTGGGTGGTAGACAAAGTTGGGGGCCTGGGTGTGGGAACCCTGGCATCACAGACTGGTTTCTGGTACTGGAACATGACCACACTGGCAGGGGTGGAACCTGCACTATCACAGGAGATATGGTTGGGCTCTGCAGGCAAGTGTTCAGGAACCTAATTCCTGTAGAAGGGCTGGAGTGGCCCACGAGGAGAGTCAGTGGATGGGAGTGGGGATACTTACAAGCCCCTAACTGAGCACTGCCATTCTGAGAAGGGCTCCTCTTTGTGACCTTGAAGTCAAGGTAGAAGGTAAGACTTTGACTGTTGTCTGTGCATATACGTCAGAATACTCTGCCTTTTTGGAGTCTTTGGATTAATCATAGAGGCCGCTCCATCTGTGGACTCCATAGTTCTACTGCAAGACTTCATCGGTCACATGGGCAACGATGAAGAGAGGGGTGATTGGGGAGCCTGCCTGATCTAAACCAGAATGGTGCTGTGTTCATGAACGCCTGTGCTAGACAAGGGCTGGTCATAACACACATTGTGTTTGACCAACAGTGCATTTGGCAGCAGAGCAACTTTGTGTCATGTGGACTGAAGACGTACTTGTTGGACAACCGAGTGAAGAGATCAGGCAGGGGAAGTCTGCCGGACAAATCTGGAAATCCCACATGAGTATTGAGGGTGAACCGGGAACATCTTCCTTTTGTCTATAGTTTCTTTAACTCCCAAATCTGGAAGGATTTCTCTTTCATCCCTGGGGAGATTAGGGACATGGATGGGTGGGTGACTGATGATGATGTTTGTTTTGTGGTTATTGAGATATAATTATCTGTTTGAAGATTAGTCGTAAAAGTAAATATGCTTCTAGCATACTGACGGATCCAAACACGCCAGCAAGCAATGAGAAAGTAATAATGTAATATTCTTGGAAAATAAAAATTTCTTTTCAAAGTTTCTGTGTTTGGGGAGAAGGACGGGTTAAAAGTGGTGGTGTCTCTCCATGTGCGTCGTATCATAAAGAGAGTTGGGAAACAGAGGAAGAAAGACCAAACGATCATTACGTTTTAGTTCTAATGACTTCTAGACTGAAAGTCTTTTAGATGAAATATCAATCTGCTCCACGAAAGGCGAAACATCCTTCTTGTCTTTATTGTCAAGCCTTTTCTTGCAGACTACAGAAAGATGATCTAAAATGTCATTATGTGGTTTCATTATGTAATCACAGCACAGTTTAGTCCTTATCTGGTCACCGCCCATTCGGACACGTTTTAGGCTCGTTTAAGGATCCTTTGGGCAGTTTTATTCTTGAGAGTATGATGGACTCCCACGCTGAGGAAAATTCCTTTGTTCTATATAGAGCTCTATTTATGTTGGGAACAGAGGGTCCTTGAGGTGAAAGTGTGGCTGCAGGGCTGCAGCCCCCCCGCTGTGCTTGAATCACTTCTACTGATAGGTAGCACCAGATGCATCATCCTCTGACTCTCTGGGGTCATAAAATGCAGGGTTTGGTGGCTGGCTTCAAAGAAAGTTGAGAAAGGCCTGTCAGAAGGCATGAAGAACATCTCCCATTAAACTCTTTTTTTTCACAGAGCCTCTTGGGGTGAAAAGATATTTCTGAATTCCTCAGATGAATTGTTGAGAAGAAAGCGAGGGCATCCTGTGTGTGAGAGAAAGGAGCAACAGGAACTCGAACACAAGTCCAGCAATAAAACACATCTGACAACATGTTCAGCTGCTCTGAGAGGATTCAAAAAATGTAGCAGGCTGGTCAAATCAAAGTAGAGCAAAGTGTGCAGTGTTTGTAATTTTTGAATGTTATCAACATAACTTTGCAAAGTCCAGCTAGTTTTTTCGCTGCTGGCACACTCTTTTGCTCTCTTTTATCACGAGGATCTGAACGGGTTGCTGGACTCCACAGCAAACAGCAACCTCTGGGGCTGAAAACACAGACGCCAACACAACGGCGCCAACAGTGCAGTTCCTCTAGGCTGGCCTGAAAGAACGAGTCAATTCCAAAACACGTTCTGGTAAAAGTGTACAGTTTTAGAGGAGAAATAAACCCGCTGGCAGCCTGGTTGCACAGTGTTACTCATTTCCCCTTTCATAGCAGCTACACAGGTGTGAATTTTCAACATTGCATTAAGGCTTAAACACAGACGTGATTAGAGATTTGGTACCTTGGAGTGACCTCAGGTTTGCAGCTGTAGCTGTGTGCAAAGCTTTGCTTTATCAGGTCGTTGTGCTATCAGACCGTATATTCTTAGCGCCAGTATCCATAAAATAATATGACCTGTTGAGCAATCCTCTGCACTGAGACACATGCAACAAGTCTGTAGGCCTACTCCACTTGCACTAGCATGATGCTACTGTAACTAGCAGGAATTTGTGGTATGCACCTCTACAGCAGCTAGCAGTTTATGAGTGGCTTGCTAGTGTTAGCTGACTTAGCACTCCAACATCTGATGGGACATTGCAAAGCAGTGGCTACATCCATCCTTCATATACAGTGTATGCCCCAGAGTAGGACAGCATAATGCTAATCATCCTCCTCTCTTATGACAAGCAAGGCACACTACACGTCCTCCACACTCACCTCATCTCTGTCTCTTCTCATTCCACCACCGTCAGTGCTGGATGCTAAAGAAGGATCTGTCACGCCTCAGGTTTTTGCAGCACCTTGATCGGCCTGTCTTTTTGGACCGCTGACCTCTCTGCACCGCCCTGCAGCTTAATCTGATCTATTTTAGCACGTTTTTTTTTCTTTTGGCGCACTGTTTAATGAAGCAGCCGGGCCAAAGAGGGGGACGAATTTCAAGATACGATTGGAGCAGCCAGGTGTCAGGTAAGAAAGAAAAAAGAAACACAGCAGGCTGCTCTGCCTGTTTTTACTGAGCCGGGAGAAGTAGAAAAGTCCATGTTGGCCTGCTGGGAATTGGCTCTGTTGGCCAGATGGCTGGTCTTGCCTGAGTACAACAGAAAATGACAAACAGCAGCCACCAAAATAAACCGAAGCTTCGTTATTAAAAAGAACTTAACGTGTTTTTTACCTTGTTGCGTTGAACTGTAGCTGAGAAAGCAGTACGCGTCGCCATAAATGTTTGGAGACACTGTGTATGCACAACTTGGCTTAGCCAGGGGCTCACCTAGATGTGATGTATATTTTTCTGTTAAGAAGTCTGTGTTCTGTATTCTGTGGATAAGTGCCAGCTGTATTATCAAAGCAACACATTTCAGAGAATAATGACAACACCATATCCCAGAGGCTCCATGTCAGTTCCTTCAGTCGCTGTCAATCTGTATGAAAACACTTAGAATAACATCATTTAGTCCCTTGTTAGCAGAAAAAAGAAGAAAAATACACAGACTCCCATTAATACGAAGGAAAACAGCAACACCACAGAGATTCCTGTGCTGTTAAAGAGTGAACGTGATCTCCCCGAGCAGGACCACCTCAGGTGTGATTTTGCAGTATGCGACATAAATGTCAAATATTATCTCGTGTATTATCTGCAGTAGCAATTATGTCTATTTTTAGGTGAAGTGGTACCAGCTTCTGCTTAAGCGGCCATCATTATTCTGCACAGCTTCTCAGCTGGGTTGTCATTCTTTATAAATTGTTACCTCAGCGTATCTCCTGAGAAGCTGCTCTTACTGCATGATTGACACACACACACACACACACACACACTAAGCGGTAAAAGCTTTGTGGCTTGGCTGTCAACTTTTATGTGAGTGTTAGCTTTTATGCACTTTTACTATTACTTTAGCCTTGAAGCAAAGCAATGCCCCAACTGCAGATTATGCTGCTGCTGCTGATAATTATGGCACAAACATTAAGAGGTACAGTAAAATGATTCACAACCACTTAATCACTGAGGTACTCTCAGAGGTGGGTAGAGTAGCCAAAAATTAGTAGAACTTCCTCTGCATAGTTTTACTCAAGTAAAAGTAAAACGTAGTCATCCAAGAAATTACTCAAGTAAGAGTAAAAAAGTAACAAAAATATAAAGTTTCGTACAAATTTTGGTATTTTAAAAACTGAAAAGCAAAAAACAAACAACATACAACAAAT
>VURO01040656.1:4406-22517 GCA_015108175.1 Pelvicachromis taeniatus
TTTTTAGATAATGCCATTAATCAGCATTCATTTCGTCATGAATAATCTCATTTTTGTATTAGAAAAAAGTTGAACTACTATGTTTCAGCTAACGAAGGCATACCCTTCATTGCTTTAATTAACTAATATATCTGATTAATTTCGAAGCAGCTCCAAAAGAAATTGAAAACATCTCTAAGAACAAAACCTATAATTATTTTTGCATTACAGCTGCGAAATTTAATTTCAGAAGCGGTTCGGGGAATCAAATAAACTAGTTAAACAGTCATAACTATAGACTGCTGTTGCAATTAGCATAATTGCAGTGTACCTAGTGCTGTAGTGGCTGATAGGCTGATAATATTTATAATGAAATAGTTCAGACCGAATGCTTGCCATGGTTGTTTTTTTAAAATTTGATTAAATGTAATTGTCTGTTACATTTTGCGATAAAAATCTGATTCACATCACATCTTGTAAAGTCCTTGAAAAATGCCTGAAATTACGAGCTGATGTAAGTCACATACTTCAGACAATGGCAATTTATCAGCCTTCAGATTTCAAACTTCAGTTAGAAATATCTAGTAACTGAATCACACTGTTTCAATACAGAGATCATAAATGTAATATATAAAACATAAGACAAACAATGACAGGCTAATAATAACTTTTTAAAATGAGCACTCTTATGGGATACACGCAGTTCGCATATGCATATGATGTGTGTCTAAATGTGTGGAACAAATCGCAGGAACACTATAATATAATGCAATCCAATGCAAAATTGCCATAAAGTGGATTAAAACATGACATGATTAAATAATCACATTACAGCTGAATATTCAGTTAATAGACTACTGTAGTAGTTTCCTTTATACTATAGAAAGTATATAGGATCATATTATGTTTCCATTGCTTTTAGTGCCTTTTGTGTCACAATTGAATTGTACTGGCACAAATCTGGCACTGGTAAAAAGAACACAAGTTAGACATTCATCTGTTTTTTGGCCGAGGAGTTCAAAAAGCAAAAAAAATGAGATTCTCTGCAGCTAATAGATTATTTTTTTGACAGACTAATTAAAGTCTCTCATGAGTAATACAGTATGTTAAAACTTCTTTTTCTGATGGGACTCATTAGCTCTGCTCAAACATTTATCTATTATCGCTTTAGCATCGATACACATTCACACAAACATGAACACGCACGTGGCACACAGACGTGCACTAAACACATTCAATCACAGTCCTCACCTGCCACGAGAAATATCCACGTCCTCTTTTTTCCATCGCAGAGCTGGCGGCGGGTCACCGTGGACTTGACACCTGAACTCTACACTCTCGTCAACTAAGACCACCTGGTTCACTGGCCGTTGCACAAACACTGGTCTTTCTGGATGTCGGCAGGAAAGATAATACAGAGGGGAAATTTACTTTTGATAGACTGGTTAAATGATGTAGGTGCCAAAAAAAAAAGCTATGATCTATTATTTTCTGAACCGAGCATATGTGCACATCAGACTTCTTACCAAACACTGAGAGCTGAGCTTTTTCACTATCTCTCTCCCCAACCATGTTGGCTGCCACACATACATAAATCCCTGAATCGGTCTTCTTGGTATTTGAGATGGTCAGCTTTCCTCCACGGACCTGAGGAAGAAAAGGCACCTGTAACTAGAATGAACCGGTTCAATACAAAGTCCACCCTGTGATAGTCCGAGGTTAATGTGAGTAGCTGAGTATGTGATTTAGTGTATAGGTCATGAAAAAGCAAAGGAGTCCCCTCCCCAAGGGAATTAACCCACTGTGATCCTGTCGTCCTTGAGGTCAAGACGAGTTTTATCTTTCCTCCAGAAGGTGGTTGGTTCAGGATGTCCACGTGGTGGCTGACACTCAAAACTGGCAGTTTCTCCAACTGCAACAACCACATCCTGTGGATTCTGCCTGAAGTCATCACGCAACACTAAGAAATATAAAAAAGAGAGCAAGGGTCGTTACCATTTCTTTAAGAAAATCTACTTCAGGTCACTAGTTTAAATTTTCATTCAGGTTCAGCTGTTCCATTATGTGAACCAAAAATTACCTTTAAGATTGAGCTGCCAGAGGCTAACAGAACTCTTTTTTTTTTTTTTGTAATTTAAGAGTTCAAAGATAATTCTGTCAAGTAGACTGCCATACGAGACAATTGGCCATCTATCTGTCTCCAATAATACAGTCATCACTCTGAGGGCATACTGAATGTATGGGCTCTGCAGATAAATGTAACACCATGTGTATCGGTAGGATTAGCAGCACAATGTGCAAAGGAAAGACACACCAAAGCACAGAAAGAGACATCAAAGCAAAGCAAAACTATTGAAGACACACAAACAGGCAGGTCCAGATAAGAAGTAAAGTAAATGATCGTGCATTAAAAATTTAAACTGCAATAAGTCTGACTACTTGAGGCTGAATCACTCAGTGTAAAAGTACCCGATAAAGCAAGTGAGCTACACTCTGGTAAGTGCACAAAAGACACCGGCATACGCACACAGACATCGACCTATCAGACTCTATACTGGGGCTAGCAATGATCGGGTCAACATTGAAATACCTGATTTGGTGAGGTGATAAACTCTGATCATCTTGCTATAATGCAATGGTATCCTTTTAGTAGGAAAACAACCCTGATTCCATGAGGTCACCCACAGCCTAGGGGACGCAAGGCTCTACAGCTAATGGGCTAAAGCTGGACACCGCAGTATCCTCCTAGAACTAAACACACTGAGCAGCTTTAAAGTTCATCTAGAAAACTTTGATAGTAAAGTACACAATGGCCTAAAACTCAAATCATTAAAATTCATGTTCTGGGAATTATGAATACTCCAAAAGCAGCACAGTAAAAACAGGAATAACTATCTTCATAAGTTTAATAGCCAGAAGTTACTATTTACTCACTTGCTATCGATGAAAATGGACACTATGGTTCAAAATGATATTAGGCGTCCGTGTGTTATGGCTATGGTGAAATCAGGCACCTTGAGATGATAGAAAATATTCAGCCTCCAATTCATTATTGTGTTTACCTTAAAACACTACCAAGGAGTATCAAAGGCAGCACAGCGAGCTCTTAAATAATTCAAACAGTTATTGAACATTTTCTCATACAAAATTGATGATTTTCAATGTTTTATGAAATTCATTATAGTCATACATACATTTCCAGTGATATGTCTTGACATAAGATATACTATCTTGACTGAATAATCTTTTTTTTTTTTTTTCACTTTCTGAAACCTTGGATGACGACAGCAAGGGGTTGGTAATGAGCCCAAATTTTTCAGCAGACACGGGATCGAACTTTGGTTTCGCAAAAAGAAGTTAAAACACTGCATATATAAGTTAGAAGAGGTAGTGCAAAGAGTGACTGGGGATACCAATTAGATCAAACTCTGTTGTTGGATGTCTATGGAAATAAAGGCAGCAGGAGCAAAGCCAGATTTAGAAGCGAGGGTAAAAAAATGTTTCAAAACAACATCTTTATAAGAGATGTTCATGTTACACTTGAAGTTATATACTGACATTATATGCTATGACACCTTGACGAAGTATGGTGGGTAAAAAAAATATCTCCTGTTTATTTTAATTTTAAGTCTAGAGACCCGTCGTTCATTAGAATGCCATTTATGAGCACATTCTCCTTTCTTCCTCTCTTGTCAACATTTTAATTTATCCACGGCAGGGATATCTGCTCTTGATTTTGTGTGTTCAAAGGATCGGGAACATCAAGGATTGTCAAGCAGTCCCTGTAAAAACCATGCATTTTGAACAGATGTATGTGATAGCTGCTGCTAAGTTAAAGGTTAATGCTTCAAAAACTCCCCAGTTCTGTCACAGTTGTTTTCCACATATCATTTTTAAAGCTAGTATTTTAACTAACCATAGGAATGACTGTACTGTAAGCCATCACTGAAATAACAGTTAAAAATAGATATCATGATCTGGTTAATGCAATGAGTTGTTGCCTCTTTACATTAACAGCTTTTGACGTCTTTTATTTATTTATTTTTTCTAAGTCTTGCTCTAGGGCTGTTTTAAATTACAAAGTGTGCTCTATGGCAACAATGATGATTTACAAAATTAAAAATAAATAAATGAATTAAAGGAAGTTTTTAAATTAAATAACTGTCTGTTGATTAATACAATTCCGCTGTTTCTAATTTTCAGTGTGATGAATTAATGAAAAACTGGAGCACTTTATCATATCCCACACTAGATGATAGCCTGTGTTTGCTTTTCATCCACATTACTGCCATAAGCTATTCTGCTGATATACTGTAACATGAATTCCAAGTCCCAGAGGACACCTCTAGTGAAAAAGCAAATCAGGAAGGAGCCAACAGCCCTTTGGCCTAACTGTCAATCACATCCAGTAGCTAGAGTAAACGAGCCTCAGTTGCAGACACTACTTTGGCACAGACATATGCCTAGCTGGCTGTCACATTGTACTATACGCTTAGTGACCCATTCCATGAAGGCAACACTGCACTCATCCAGTCACACAACTGCTTTCCTGTTTTTGTGTTGTCACATCAGAGATGCTTCTCTAACAGCTTGTCCCAAGAGACTGTGAAACCCAGACACACACAGAAATAACTGGAAAACCAGTTAGTTGAAGATGAAGTGAAAACCCAATTACAAGAAGTAAGGCAGGGAACAAGGCAGTCTACCTTAAACAAAAGCGTGCTGGTTTAGTGCAATGGTGGAGTTTATAACTGTCACACTATACTGGCAATATCATACAAAAGAAACATATTCTAGGCAGGATGTCTGGTGTCAGATACTAATCCATTATCAGCCATTTGCAGCTATAGAGTATCTAAATCTAAAGTACCAAATTCTCCCTGTCTCAGTGTGAGCTTGGTCGAGCAGCCAAGAGCTGAAATGTGGAGGTCACAAGTCCAAGAGGAGTTTTGAAATACGAAGCACATTTATTTCGTCCTCCAAAAGACACAGGAAACATATTTCTAGCCAAACCCTCAAGCCAGACACCAATTCAAAATGCAACTAACATAATCTCTACTCTACTTTAATCCTTTCTGGTGCATTCCAGATAAAGCGTTTCTTGCAGACACACAAACATGCTCAATATTCACATAGAAGCATTTCCAAAACCATTTTCAACGTCTATCTATATTGACAATTCCCCAAATGCCCAATAACTACAAATGCAAGTAAATATCAATCAAATGAATATATTAGTATATCTAAACAGTAACACTAAACACCGTTCTAACTAATGCCCGCTTGATAATACTCTCCAGGAAATAATAAAAGGCTCTAGTGGTCCTAGGTTTCTACTTGAACATACCGAGACTGAGGAAGGTAAATTTGTGTAATGGATGGATTACACTGTAGTGCTTGTGCGCTGTAGCTGGGCAACTATCTGTGTATCAATTACTCCCATTATTAATAGCAATGTTCTGTGGTAACTGAATATAACTAGTAGTTACATTCTGATACACTGTACCTATTATCTCTGGGATATTTCCACGTTTGATGTCACCACACTTTACTAAAATGTTTAAAAATAACAAATTTTTACTGATTTATTTTAGTTTGCCATAATCGAGTCCCAAAAAGTTGATTCTATTCATCTGGACGTAACGTTTTCAGTGGGAGAAACATTTCGTCACTCATCCAAGTGACTTCTTCAGTGTGAGCTATTGTTCAATGGTCATGAGAATTTGCATATTAATGATCAAGGAGCTGACCTCCCAGCCCATTGGTCCTATAGTGGTGCTAGTTTCATTCATTATGTAAATGTTCTGTTTATGAGGGGAAACCTGCAGTGAGCAGGAGACTGAAGAAGTCACTTGAATGAGTGACGAAACGTTTCTCCCACTGAAAACGTTACGTCCAGATGAACAGAATCAACCTTTTGGGATTTATTTACCTGGATGATTGAGCAGGCATCAAGTCACAGAATCGAGTAACTTAAATTAGGTCTCATTCATAAAGGCTGCATGTACTTTTAGGTGCAGCTTGGTAGTGCAGTGGTTAGTGGTAGTGCACTGCTGCTGCACAGTAAAACGACTCCTGGTTTGATGGCTGGTAGTTGTCACTGTCCAGTTACCCTGGCTCCTTCCCACACTCCAACGATATTGATGTTAGGTTGATTCTAAACTTTGTGATGTGAGTGTATGAGTAAAACCAGAGAAGTGCTATATAAATGCCATTCTGTGAACATTATCAGACTATACATAAAGAAAAATAATGAAGCCCAGCAGTCTGACTACTCCTTTCTCTCTGATACACTGAAGTAAATCTGTTTTCTTATACAGGAGAAATAAGATTGTCACAGTATGTCTATTTCAAAGGATTCTGGTTCCCTAACTTACACAAGGCAGTAAGAAGAAAATTGGTCTTTCTGTATGATTCCTGAATTTTGCATGCTCACTTATTCTCAAGGAAAGAACATTTCTAAACAGATATTAGTGACACCCACTGAGAGGTCTAGGCAGGTTTCTGTGAGTGCTAAACTCAAACTTATGTGAGGAAAAAGGTTAAGGTGATGTTAATCTGTTGATCTTAAATGTGGAACCCCTGTGGAGACAGCATCCACGCGTAGGCTGTTGTCAGATAGTAATTATTTCAGATGGTGGGCTGCCACTACTGCCTAATGTTGTCTGATTGAGTACTGCTCAATTATTCAAACAAGGCATTCAGAGGACTCACTCATTTGCCAGTTACATTTATCAAATCAGAAGGAGAGTGACTTGTAAATGGGCTTCATTTCGTGGCACAGTGGGTGGTAAAAATATGTGACAAGGTAGAAGTATCTGAATACAAATAACTATACAGAGGCTCATTCTATGATTAACAGAAAAGGGTGGTAATGTAGCAGTTGTAAATTCTGAGATATTCCATCTCACTGTTTTGATTTCTTGAGACTCTCTACAAGCTCACTCTACAACTGAATTTCATTACAGCATTTCACCAGCACATCAAATCTGTGAAGATCCCACTTGAGAACTGGATGCATGTTGCTCAGTTTGCAAGCTGCCCAGATGACTCAGAAATAGAAAATCATCTCCATTTTGTCGGAAGCACATGGATTTAAAGCAGTATTTATTGCCTTACAGCAGGTGATGTTTCAAAACATGCCTAGCTTTATACAGACATGGCATTTATTAGACGCTGCATTGTGTGTTACAACTGCTGTCTCGTGTACCCATTACGCATACATTTACTGCAGCTTAATATTGGTCATAATCCATCGCTTTTGAAAACAAAATGTCATTTTGATATTTGTATTTTAGCTACACTCATCTATAAAACTACTGAGATATTTTGTTAATTTCAGGGCTCACATAGCATGCAAATAATTTAAATGGTGTGCCAGGATACTAAAAGGATTGCAGCACAGCCGTTCTATATTTAGCCAAAGTCCTTATAATGTCTCTGATATAGGTGAGGTTGATAATGTTCACTTGAAACCCACAAAGTAATGTTCACACAGACAAGTCTGACTAATGAGAGTGGCTGTCCATTAACCTTAGGTGGCTGAATGTTCTCTTTTATACTGCTTGAGAAGATACAGTAGAATTTAGTGCAGATATCCTTTTTCACAAATCAGTTCAATGCAATTTTATTAATATAGTGTCAAATCACAACAGACACCTCAAAGTGCTTTATATTGTTAGGTAAATACCCACTATACCCACAATACCAGACCATTAAATGAGTTCAAATATACAATTTAGAAACAGCAGCAGCCCTGAAAGCTGTTTAGAAATGCATAAGATGATTACACTGAGGGGAGATAGGAAATATTTTCATTTAGCTTTTATTTGTCATGAATCCATAACTACTAAAATTGATCTTATTAAGAAAACATCAGCCCAGAGCAGCTCAATTAGATAGCTAGATAGGTGAGGTAATGATGTAGATATGTTTATTCTGCATCTTCAAAATACCTGAGAAAGATCTCTGGTCAATGTGAGAAAATGCAGATTGCATATTTTAAAAATCATTGTAGACCTGCTATTTGGACTAGCCGAGCAGTAATTAATCATAAAAGACATTTTTATAATATACACAGTGACATACGGCGACTGTGTATATTTAAATTACAAGCAAATGAACACAGGAAGAATTCTGTGTCTAGTGTAATTTCCTAACATATAGTGTTTAGAGTACCTTTATGAGTCAATGTTAAATAAACCCATCCGAAATGAAACTGCTGTGATAGCAGAGTTATACCTCAGGAGCATGAAGAAAACGAATATGTGTACAAAGTATATGACTAGTGAGGAAAGATGAAGATAGTAACATCTGAGTTGTTGTGTGTAACAGATGGCTGGATTTCCATTTGGGACTCACAGATGCGGTGAAGAAATGAGGTGCTTCATGTAGACAAAGCTTGACACATGCAGTCAACATATTATATTTATTTATAAAAATGGTTAGAGCAGCTATATTTCTGTGAATACATTGTATTTGAGCATAAGAAACACCGTACTACTGTACAGCCTTTTTGCAGTCAATGATCCAGTGTCCACAAACAAACTACAGCCGTGCCATGTCTTGTGGCAGAGCTCTACTACATTTCTGTTTTGTTTTTTCAAGTTTGCTGGAGGTTTTTTTTTTCTTTTTTTTTTGAACAAGCTAGCCTGTAGGGACATGTCATGTTCTCAGCAGCAGTCAAGGATGTCCCATATCTGTCACATGCATAATATCCACACTGACATACACGCACATATACACATAAACAAACAGAAAAACAGCTGCCCTGTTCCTATATCACAAACTGTGCTGATGACCGCAACACATCATCACTGTTCAAGAGATAGAAACAGAAACCAAGACAGTTATGCCGACACGCACTCAGGGGAGACAGGGAACATGGAGTCAAGAAGGCTATTTGCATTGGGCATTTTTTTTTTTTGAATAAATAAACAACTTAGCATGTCTGTGCCCTAAAAAAGTCATCAGTAATCAGTCAGGACTAAAATCAGCAGGGAGATGAGGAACATTTACACAATGTCCCCTGAGGCTAACAGCCCAGTACAGACGTACATTACCTATTATAGTTCTGGCTTCCCAACAGGAAGACACAACATGAGTAAATTAAGCCTCCCTTCTTTGTATAAACAACACAGTACCCTGCATATAGATGTATATACATTTGAATTGAAGGTTTAAGAGTTTCAATGACATCAAATGTAGCAGAAAATAATAGACTGCATTGGCTTGAAGCCTGATTGGTATCTCTACAAAGTCTAATTTGTATTCCTCACAGCTCCTTAAATATGTATGTGAAAATCTTTATTTAATTTAACTATACTTATTAGTGCACATTACTGAGTCCAATTATGACCCGATTTTATTTCCATTCTTGCAACATGGAATAAAGAGGGGACGACCAGGAGGTACATAGTAAGTGAGGTCAGCAGCCTTCAAAAGTATATTCAGACAGCCCTAGCACCGCTTTGCTTTGCTTTTTTGGCATCATTAGTGTCAACACCAATTAGTGTCAATAAGAGAGCTGAAAATAGATGAACAGGGAAATGTGTGTACGCCTGTGGCAACACAAAAATTTAGCAAAGTTTTAGATGCAATTTAGTTTTTACCTTGACTTTAGCTAGCACAGATAGAATTTAGTGAATGCGATTTTAAATAGCTTTTTTTTCTTCAAAACACCCCTTTCTAGCTTCATTATTAACCATAAAAGGACATTTTACTTTTCTCCCTTTTCAACCAGATATGTGTCACACACGACCACCGGGCACATTTTACCCATATCTTTACTCGTAACCTTTCTTTCCATGGACTGCCTGAGTGAGAGTTTACACCTTACGCTATGAAAATAGTCATTATGAAATCTTTGGCCTTTGAGTTAGGAACCAGTCAACCACCGTGAAGGGTTAAGAATAAATGCCCTGTACCATTGTCATGTTTAATTAACCTCCATTCTCTTTTCGTGTAAAGTAAATTGAAGTTGTGGACGGTATAGGAGGAAACACCCCTCCTCCCATTACCCACTCCCTCATCTCTCACTTGCTTTGCCTCTAGTTACTGTAACAGCATTCCCTCAGACCACATTTCCACATCTATAATTAATTACTCCTGTCTGCATGAATTTCTTCACAAGAACACACTCCTTTATCTCTAAGAGTAACCTATGTAAATCTGCCGCTCCTGCCTCTCCAGACTCATAGCTTCAATCTCATCCATATAAACTGCTAAATCGAGATGCACTGTTGTTTGTACAGCAGTGTTCAAACATTTGCGTCTGGCCTTAGTTTGTGAATTTGGATTTATGGATACTTAATTCCTCCTCATAATTCGCAATGTTGTATCTTTCTATTTAGTATCTAAAGATGAAGAAACCTGCCTTGATACTTCTCTGTTAGTTATTGGAGAAAGGAGAAAACTAAGGAGCGAATAATGGAAGAAAGCAAGAGATATATAAGGTCAATCACAATATTTTTTCTCAAAAACCATGGGTGTCATAGACCCTTACAGCAATATTCTGAAGAAGTACAACATGAGCCGAAAAATGAGTCAGGGATCAGAATCTAGCATTTTATCCGCCTTGTTTCACTAAAGCAGTGGTCACCAAGGGGAAGAAACCTTTCTTGCAGGCACTAGTTATATCTAACTGAATTTATGCACCCTGCTGTGTGTTATATTAATCATTGTTGTTCTCATCGCAATACTGCACAGGGTAAAAAGAAAAGCTACTGCAGACTTTTAAAAGTTAAAAAGACTTGATCTTTTCTAGCTACCACTTTTTCCTCTTCACTTTTCCGTTTACTACACCCTCGTCTGAGCTTTGGGAATGTTCACTGTCTGCTGTTTATACCAAGAGAATATATACAATTTCCAAGTTTTTGTGAATATTGTGGGAAAAACTGAAATTAAAATTTGTCAGAGAATATCAGAAACAGAAAAATCCAGCTGAGAGGCCATAATCTAAGCACCTGCACAATGATGCTGACCAGAGATACTAGTAGAAGCATATATATAGAAATATATGGTTGAAGTTAGGGCACGCTCCTCAACTATAGCTGTCATTCTACACAAAAAAGAAAACTAATATCATAATCTCATTCAAACACACTAACTGATGATATATGGGAGGTTTTGTTACTTTGCATTTGACCTTTAATCTCTAAATGAGAAAATTAACTGAATTAATCAAATATATGTGAAGGCTGTTATATGTCCATGTTGATTACATGTTGGATATATAACAGGCTACCAGAATATAGACTGTCTATAAACATTTTTTACCTACCTACCATCTCATTCAGGTCTCTGATTTTTCATCTCTGAATCTCGATACCTAAATTGTCATTTTGAATTTTCGGAGTGAGACTTGGATGAGAGAGTAAAGTGCCAAGTCATAAGCTAACTAGAATTAGCTTGGTTAGCAAACTGTAACCACAGACTGAATGGATTCAATATACGGACAAAGACATCTGCTAGTTAGAAACAAAAACTAAAAGTGCACATAACACAGTTATTTTAGATTTAAGATACTTTATTGATCCCTTAAAGGAAATTCTTCACTGCATTTGACCCATTCACTCAGTGAAGCAGTGGGCTGCCATCAATACGGCGCCCGGGGAGAAGTGTACAGTACCTTGCTCAGGGGAACCTGAGGGGAAGCGGTTCAGTGGATTCGAACCCCCGCCCATGCAATCATGAGGCGAGCACTCTACCTACTGAGCTACACCCCCCTCCCCAAGATTTTTTAAAAGATTCTCCCAAAACACTACAAACGTGGGACCGAAGTTGAATTCAGCTAATTTGAGACACTGAATTCAAAGTCTTTAACTTTCAATAGGTGAGTTTACTATATAGCCACTTGAGACCCTCTCCTATGGGCCTCAAGTCTTCAACAAGGTGCAGCACAGCACCTTATTGTCAATTCAACACCACCATTAAAAATGATAATAATAAAAATCATAGTAAAAAATAATAACAGAAAAATAATTTCTTATGAAAATGGGTCACCGTCAGCAAGCTTTAACATATTTCTTAGCAGTTTTGACTAGATTATAGATAAGCAATTTAACAGTTAAAAGAAATCAACTTAACGGGACAAAATTCAACTTATTTTCCATTCCTCTGTACAAACACAATCACACCTAACACCTAATATTTACAATGATTCAATGGAGCTGATGAGCTAAAACTGGCTGCCCACAATGCCGATGTATTACTCATAACCTCATTAAGCATTTCAAAGTGAAAATCCAGATTGCACATGGAAGGATAAAGAGTCCAGTTATATTGTCTAGTAATTCTTAAGCTTCTCACACAGCTAACTAGCCTCGATACAAATACTCCCTCGAGCAGTTTAGGAGATTATTCACCACAAACTGCAGTTAATCACATCTATGTACACCTTCTGGTAAGTCCCAGGTCACCAGGTACATACTCTCTATGTACACATGGACCGGAAGGGAGCAAGTGTTGGCGGCTGATCCATACCTGCTACCTCCAGTACCTTCCTATGATCCCTCTGTATGTCTTCCATCACATAAAGCAGATTAAAAACCACTATCTATGAGAAGAAAGACTTTGGTGCCACTTCAGAAAATGGCATCAATTTTTCATATATGACATTTCCATAGAGAGATAGGTATGGAGAATCAGACCAATCTTCCAGTGATAGTCCATCATGGGGTGATCAGTCTCAGCTGAGAGAGAGCGTCCTTTCCTGCATGAACACACACGAGCATATTCATGCACACACGGGGAGGTACATGTGCAAACACAATCACACCTAACACCTCCATCTTTCTCTCACACACACACACTCATAAGACAAATCTGCTCCGTTCATCAACATATTCTTGCTGCTGACATCCACATTTCAATTTCATGTCTCTCCTCATCCTCTGTCTCCTATTTTTCCCCTCACAGACTCCATCTGTCGTACATTTTTGCACAACAAAACAAAGGAGTTGGCGTCTTTCAACTCTTCAGAAAGTTCTGTTTATCCACGTAACCAGGCATTATTCTGTTTCACAGCAATCTAACCTGTCTATCTCCATCAAACCATGCTGCCTGAATCCCTCCACATATCCTTCCCTAAACACAATAAAAAGTGCACATTGTTTCTCACGATCAATCCAGCGACAAGAATGTAAAACAAAACAGACCAGGAAAATCAAAAATCACAGTTCGTTATTTGAGCAGAGTGTGTGGTGCACTGCTTGACAAAATAACTGTAAATACTGACACGGCTAATCTCAGCACAGCTGTTAGTATTAGGTCCTTTAATCCTGGTCCAGATCGGTGATGTGCTCACACTGGCTTGGGGACAGATGAGCAACAGCCACCAGGCTGCCAAGTGGGCTAAAGGCAGCAGACTGGCCTGACGCTCACTTTTCGACATGATAAGCCGTGAATCCATGAGCCCTGGAGCGGGGCTCTAAAAGCACAGTCTTTGTGGTGCATCGTACAGCCTTTTGACTAAATATCACTGGCCATGCTGCAATCTAACACCAGATCTCTGCAATGTATTTTTTTCCCTTAACCTTTGATTATGCCTGCAACATACATCTGCCTTGACAGGAATCATACTTCTAAAGGAAAACACAGGTGCACGACAGGAGTGGCGTCCATTTTTAAAAAAAATTGTATTTACTTATTATTATTTTTTTGTGCGCAGAGGCATTTGTTAATATTAAATTATTAAAAGACAAATAATTTCAGTGTAAACACCACCGATGTGTCAGGTTGAATCAAAACTATGTAGGAGATACCGATTTGTAAAAAAAAGGATGCCGTGAGCTATGAAGTTGCACTATTCTAATAACAAACAAAAAAATGACAGCTAATGCTCTGCTTATCCTTCGCTTTCTTCTGAAATTAGTGTAATGTTTTTGTAGTATCATAGCAGGAACATCTAAAGTGAATTCTCTTTGAATGTCCTGCAGCGAGTATACTAAACCCGTCTCTAACTATGACTGAATAAAGCGACAAACAAACCTGAGCAGCGCTTGCTCCCTGAACCATCCATTGTTGATTTATCAGTTGCTTTCCTTCCACTCTTTCTTCCTCTAATTATAGTGTGAATACTAAGTGAATCCTTTTAAGCCTGGCAGTAAAGGGAAAAAGTAAACACACGCTACATATGACGTGCATCAGTACAGTTAGCTCAGATGCTCTTCATATAAAGAAGGATAATACCTATTTGATTTTCTAGTCCAATGTTTCCTCTGATTTTATCAAATCATATTTGTTCATGCTTTTATAATCTGTCAATCACGGCTTCTAACTGACACACTATCACTCACTGGTGAGTGCTCCGTCTGATGAAATACTGTGCATGACAGAGGGATGCGTCTCTTCCTTCAAGCATCATAATAACCCTTTAAATCGCTGTGAAAATGACTGCTTTGAGAGGCTGACTGTGCAAGTGCTGCACTTCTCTGTTGCTGACATGCTGGAGCCAGTTGCACTGACTTTACAGTCTGATATGCATACGACGCCATGTGCCAGACCCGATTGTCTGTGGTCAGAAGAAGAAGCGAGAGAAAGAGACACGGCAGCATCTGCGCCCCGTAACTGTAAGAATAAAGGTCATAAGTGTAAGACATGCAATAAATGACTGACAGATGGAAGCACAGACATGGATGCCAACTCAAATTCTCTAGGTACACGGCGTAAGGAAACTGGCAATCCTGTCTCAATCTTTTGGATTAGGAAAAACCACAAACACCCTCGCAGCATACACACAAGCAATGCAAACAAACTCTACCCTGTTGTGTACAGCTTCTTTATTGCACAGCTGGAATCTAGAGAGAAACTGTTAAGTGAAACAGTTCACTGAAATCATGGCATCCTAAATATATTCTCTAAATTCGGTGGGCAGAGATTACACGAAATGTGTTCTAGATGTAATCGTGAAACTGGTTGGCATCTATTAACCCATTGGTGAGCTCGTACAATCTTAGTCAGAAAGTCCAAGTGGGAAAATGACAACAAGGATTTTAAATCAGCTCTGTAATTGGCTGTTAAAAAAATACTGCAGGTTTGATATGCCAAAACCAATGAACAGGTTTCCTTTAACTGCCAATTAGTAAATCTTCTAATCTTCTAGGTAAGCGCTCAGATGCTTTGAAATGAAAATTTCAAAAACACTAGAAAGCGATCAAATATTTTTCTTTTCACAACAACGCCATCCTGTTGTGATTTGTGGTGTTTTTTCGTTAATCTACGGCGCAAAACTATGAGGGCAGTGGCTGTCAAAAGACAAAAAGAAGAAATTGTCAATCATGATACGTAAGATGGCTTTTTACAGTTAATAAAGCGGTATTCAGCCTGTGCTCCCTGCACTACAAAGACTGCACTTATTATTGTTAAGTTGGACCAATTACTGGCTGGCAAAGGCATTTGAGAAAAGCACCATTAAACCCAGCATCCGAAGAAACAGAAAACAGCCGGGTGTTTTCTCTCAGGGAATGTAATTGATGAGACGCTGTGGAACAACACACCCACTGGAGCGTCCAGTCCCTCAGCAAATTATTACTTGGCTTACAGTATGTGCGGCGCCTACCTAGTTGTCATTTCTTATATATCTCCTTGTCATTACATACTTTGACTCACAGATACTGAATATATACAATATTGTTACTATATAACATCTGTTGCCATAAAATAAGACCTTTTTGAAATTTCTTTTTGTGTACAAATGTTTGATAGTGCTTAATGTGTACTGTAATTATTGCCATGTTTGGACTGAAGATTAATGTTTGTGCATTTCAGCGTCACACATCTCCTGGAAGCAGTGATGTGCATAAACAGAGCTGCATTCAAAGTGTGCTCAATAGACAGTCTAATCCACACAGCAGTAGGAGAATCGTCTTTCAGACTGACACCATGAGCCTTGAGCAGCCACACATTATTAATGTGCTTTTTTTCCCCTAAATTCTTTATATTAGAGGCTACACGTAAATAAATTATTTCTGCATCTCTGAATGAAATCCACAGGGTGAGCAATGTGTAAAAAGTGTACTTTGCTAAAAAAGCGCAAGCAGTAAGTGGTAAACACTGTCACCAAACAGCAAGAAGGCCTCAGGCTTGAAGTGAGTTTGCATGTTTTCCCTTTGGGTTATATACCTCTCTCTACAGTCCAATGACATGCACTTTAGGTGACTAGGAAATTATGAATTGCTTGTAGGTGTGAATGTATTTGTGAGTCCATATGTGACATTTGAAGAGAAAAAAATACCTTTTAAAAGGAAGAATCAGGCTGAGGAAGGGCAGCCATCTCCCTCAACCTGGTTGGGGTAAGGCGAGGGAGGACAAACGACACACTGAGGAAGAGAGCCAGTAATTAATAATAACTAATGATTAAATGTGTATCTACAGAAAGTGAAGCGCTGAGTGCATCATGTGAAGCCTCCAGCATCCTAGGCATATTGCAGGGTAAATAAGGGAGGATTCAGAATCACCTAATCAAGACCTAATTATAAGTTTTATTTAAAAAAAAGGTCTTAGCCTAATCTTGAAAGTAGAGTGGGTCCACACAAGACGGGCCTTAAAGTTGTAGGCTCTGCCTCCCATTCTGCTTTTAAATACCCTGTAAGTAAGCCACCACCCTGCAAGCGAAGCACTCTATTTGGGTAATAAGGTACTAATAGTCCTAAAAATTCAATCATAATGTTGAAAGTGACTTTTTTGTTAGGTTTACCATGCAAGCAGTCACAGCTAAGGACTAACAGAACAACTTTTTATCGGTTCAACAATCAAATATTTAGTTGCGGTTTAGTTCAGAGATATCAATGCTCCACTCAGTTTGAGCCAAACTTTGGGGAGATCAAATGTTTATACAACTCCCCTTCATGTGCTTCTAGGTGAAGTTTATATTTACTAGTAACAGCGAGTCTGAGAGCATACTAAAGAAACTGTTTATGATATTTGGGCTTAGCGTTTTGGCCTTTGTTAGATGCCGAATTTATCAAAGCCTGCTTACGTCATTTAACAAATAGACTGCAGCAACGTGTTTAGTTATAATGTCTACATATATATATATGGGAAAATGAACATTGGGTGGCAAATACACATAATGTGTATACATTATGTGTATTTGTACTCATGTGACCTGCTTCACAGCTGTGGCTGGTGATTTGACAGCCACATTAATATCACATGCTTTAACTGATTGTGTGTCAGCGTGATAAGTGCCACTCCTTTTGAAAAGGATAAGGCCTGTGAAAATTGACAAATTTCATCAGTAAAAGTCCGCTGAAAACTATTCATGGATGTGCGAGGTGCAGCCAGATAGATTACTGTTGAGTTTCCAATATCTGGAATCACATCTCTGCCCCCATCGGCTTAATGGACTGAATCCTATGGGAACCTTCACTCCTATGTCACTGCTCTGCACCACTTCTGGCTCAACAAAAGCCAAAAATATTACCGCATGAAGGTGAGTAGGCTCTACATTCCCTTCGAAAAGGAAATTCAAAAGGCTATGATTTATCCTGTAAGCACAAGAATCTTCCTTTGGCGCATGCAAGACCTTGAGGAGTCTTATCCACCTTGTCAGCCATTTGGTGTAGGTATTAAACTACCCCTTCATATTCTGGGTGCTAGGAGATAGGGGCAAAGCATAATGAGCTAGGCTATCACATAAGGGTAGGCTTCAATATCTTTCAATTTTAAGGAACACTTTTTTCACTATAGCATTTTCCATCAGCTGATTTGTCTTCATCCTATGCAAGCAGTGAGAATTATTGCACAGCAAACAGTTTTTCTTTGTTTCCTTATCATTTAATTGATCAGCGGAACGATCTGTAATAATGAATTGTTTCTGAGCAAATTCATAAATGGCAGAGCGCAGCATGTAGTAACAACTTCATTAGCCGGGGCTCGAGGTTTTATCAAAATGAAATGCTCATCATAGTATTACCTTGCATTCACGATCCTATCTATGACCAATCCATCTTAGAGCAATATTTAACAAAAAGAAGACATTCCATTGTAAGCAGTTCCAGCTGAACAAATTCTACCTTAGACCGTGTGTACTTTCTTTGTTTGAGGAGTATGCATGAATTAGTAATAAGCTCAGTGATCCCCTCGCTGCTAAATAGGTTAGAGGAAAGAATATATAATTATGTATGAGGG
>VURO01040656.1:31540-49805 GCA_015108175.1 Pelvicachromis taeniatus
AAAAAGCTTGAAAAAAAAAAAAAAGAACAAAAAGGAGAAAAAAATGGCTGTACCATCTGAATTTATTTCATTAGATGTTACAGGGGAGTTATTCCAGCAATAAATTAAAAAGACTGTCACTGATTGGTCATTGGTGTTTTTGTAATACCCAATGGCAAAGCCAAAAGAACAGCACTGATTACGATGCTTTATCTGTTGGATGTGGTAGGGTTTGTCATCTGAAAGGCACTGGCTGTAGGTAGGCAATAAAAACCACCAACCAGACTTTTTAAGGGACTTCATGACCCCTTTTGATAACTGCTTCCCTATTCAATATTCATGATAGGAAATGATGAGGTGTACGTTTGTCTCCACTCTATATGCATTTCTGCACATTCTGACAGAAAGCTGTCAGCAGTGAAGCTGGAATGATTTTCCACTGGCATCCATGGAGAAAATCCTGGTTGGATTCAGAGCTGGCTTTTCTGATGTGTAAGAGTGCTGGAGACAGGCCTAGCAGGTTTAAGCAGATTAATTAGGGGGTAGCGTAGACTGTGAAGAAATCTCTCTTCCATAGATGCTATATCCACTGACAAAGCTTTGCATAGCAGCAAGTCCCTAAAATGTGCACACAAGCACCAGCATATCTTTTTAACTCTATAACACACACAAATGTGCTGCACATACACACAGATGAGACACTGTAGGAGGGCCAAAAGTCTGCCATGGCCCAGACTCATCCAATAATGACACCCTCCCTCCCCTCTCTCTTCACTGAATATGTTTATCCTCCCTGTTTCCCTCTTACTCAGTTTTTGCTCAGAACACATTTCCCATCGTTAGCACACTTGCAAGGAAAATGTTATTCTATTAGGGATAATTTTCACTTCCTCTCTCTTCCTCAGAACACACTGTTCAAGCAATCATGGGTGCCCTTGAAGTGAAGAAGAAAACAAAACAAAAAAACAGAAGAAGAGTGACTGACCCAGAGATTAGCAACCCTGGAAGTCGGGGCGTTTATAATTCTTAATTGATGCAAAACACAAGCAGCGATGAATCGTGCTTGTATAATACTTGGTGTTGCTCATGATCTCATGGAAAGTGAAAAGGAACTCATCCAAACTTGAGCCAAGTTTGGATGAAAACTTATTACCCATGCTTCACTCTGTGTGACCACCATTTATCTATTGTCTAATCTCAATGCACTGATTGATATTGAAGAAAAGACAAGGGCAAAAAATAGAAGCACACCCCCTCTCCAACCCCATCCCCTCCTCTCCCTGATTCCTCATCACCATCATCATTTTCATCATTACATGAAATATGACCGAGAGCAGAATCCCACAATGCCGTGCAAATGTCTACGTGAGTTAGCATCAAGAAGACACAAGAGATATGCATGCATCATCTGGCCAGGAGAACATCACTTGTGGGGAGACAGCCAGAGGCCCTAAGGAGGAGAAGCACGGAGGAGGAGGAGAGGGGAGGGGGTAAAGAGTGGTGGTGTTGATGGTTGATGGTGGTGGTGTGTGTGTGTGTGTGTGTTGGGGATGGGGGAGGGGGGGGGTGAATAGGGGAAAATGGTAGAGAGCAGGGGAATAGAGTGTGTACAACAGACGAGAACTGAGTGAAAACCGAAAAAGAGAATGAGGTAAAATATTAGGGAAGAAAAAGGGATGAAATAAGTAGAGGATTCACTACGGCACAGGCACGGGAAATAATACAAAGAAGCAATCAGAGAAAATGGAGGCATAATATCCCAGCACTGCATAATCTCCACAGATTCAAGCATGATGCATAATCTCCACAGGTTCAACAATAGTCCGCGTGCCCTAATTCTGAGCCAATTACAAAGTGTGGTGTTTGCATTTGCGTGTGTACATGAGTATGGATTTGAGTAGGAGGGCCTTAAATGTTGGAGTGAATTTAGGATTTGTGGAGAGGGGTGAAGGGTTGGGTGACTTCTCAAGAGTGCTGACAGCTGGGGTCCCCATCCATGCAGCATCTATGCCCTTCACTGACCAGATTAAAGCTGAAATGACAAATGCACAAAGGCTGGAAACATCTGTTCTGGAACACACTGTCCGTCCCTCCCCACGCTGAGCTCTGTTGGTCACTCCTCAGCTCCAGTCCCCATGCGGACAACATCTGCAGCGATGGACTAGTACACATTAACTACTGGAGCATGAGAGACCAAGCAAACTAACCATGGGAACAACATCCTTTACAGAGGAACACTTTATAAAAAAAAAGCTTTCTGCAATGCTACAGTGCTATTGTCGCTTAACCAAAATGTTAATTTTGTAATGACTCATGGTTCCCATTGCAGTTCCCTGACATTGCATATCTGAATTTGTACTAAATATAAGAGTAAATATAGGAGTGTGACATCTTGATCTTGTCCATTAGTTATCCAAGGTTTAAAAAGGGTTACGCCAAGGATAACGCAACAAGAAGAAATAACAAAGTGTTGTGCTTTCCATTAAAATACTACTATTGTACACATAAGCATTTTTTTTTTCTGCCAGGCCAGTGTCTTGTGAGACAAACAAGAAAAACAGTGAAGAAAAACAATGTTTTTTTCTGAGGAGTCTGTAGTAATGAAATCTTTCACTTCTACAAAAATGAAATTTCACGGCATGACATCCCTCATTGTGAACTACTTTAAGTACCGAATTAAGACTCTCTAGCTCACGACATGTTCCCCATCACTTTTTACTCTGATAAGGGATTTTTACAGCTGCAGTAGAGGGCTTAAAAGTCCTTAGATATAGTAGCTGCATTGACAAATCCATGAAGTAAAAGGTACCTGACTCATCCAACAACCTAGAAATTCAGTTTTGTACGTGCAACATAAAAAGAATAATCAAGAATCTAAAGGATCATAGTCTACCTGGTCTCAGGCATATACAAATAAAGAACAACATAGGACATGTGCGTGTTGGGTGCTGGAGAGGAGAAAGTAATAAAAGAGAGTGGAATGATAAGTGAGCTTTCAAGGTTGAAGAGAATATGAAATCAGAAAAAGCAGGGTTATGCAACTGAATGAAGAACTAAATAGATTATTCGGTTTAAAGGAAATTAAAATCTGAAAAGTATAAATCAACAACACAGTACGAGACGGTTAGTAGCTGTCTGATTATCAAAAATACCATTTAGACCCCTGAAACACTAGTCCTGAGTCTACATTTAACCACACCAAGTGTAAGTATCACTTACGTTACACAAACAGACACATGTCAGATGGGATAGAGTGTTATTTGATGTCTTGTTGCAATTACACCCTTTACAGCAGTTGAGAATAAATTAAGACACACAGGCATGCAGCACTTTATGGATTTGCTGATATAAAAGGTAGTGACGGGAAACGTTCTGTCAGCCCACTCTGTCTTGTAGAAAGCATTTATTTATGAAATCACCTAAGCCAGGTAAAAGCATGAGCGGACAGATGCTTGTGAGTTTGGGGGTTAGATAAAAGAAAAATACTACATCCAGCGGATTTCATGAATTAATGAAGCTTCCGGATATTCCCATTCCTCTTTACTCATTCAGGTGTATACTGTGGAAGCCTGATGTCATTTTATTGCTGCTCTGGTCCTAGCACTCTCAACATTTTGTGAATCAGAGAATAAGGTGGATGGACTTGGAGAGCTCAGCATAGACTGATGCAACGGGAGTGAATGAATGGGCAAACGGAAGTCTTGCATGTGACACTTAACAGTTATAACAGCGCTTTGGCCTAGATTGGGTAGAATGTTGGGTAGACAACATGAATAATAAACCAACTACAGAGGCCCTCTGGCTGGTTGGTGATGTTCCTCACTCTCATCACCCCAGCCAGACCGAAGAAGGGAGTGGATAGGCACACTCAAATTAGCAGTATTACACAGCGAAACGGCAGATATTTCAACACGTTCACTGGCTTCCAGCGATGGTTAATATACCAAGAAAAGAATGATGATAATACATTTTAATAAAACTGCATGTGTTATAGTCCATGGGTGATTTTTTTTCTTTTTCGCATTAGGGCAATCCGCCTAAATATGCCCTCTAACCCACATCGAGCACATGCGTTGCAGTTATTGATGTACAATATCTGCAGTGCAACAATTATGAAGCATTATCATTTTGCTGAGAGACACACGCCTTTGCTTTGTCACACTCTGATGCACACACAATCACACATGGGTAAAGACACCCAATCCCACAAGCAAACACACAAATACAGTGTGAACACATTATCATGCTAGGGGTCACTTTAAATTACTGATTTAGTTTGACTTTTTTTTCAAGTTAAATTCCTAATTTAATTTCTGAATATAATCCATTACGTGTCCTAATAGCATCACGCCGCTTTATATATTTGTCATAAAACACGGCTGGATGCAGCTTTCTCAAAACAGAAGGCTACACCCAGCAGCAGCTTCTACAGATGACAGAAGCAATAAGTTACAGCTATATCTGTAATACTGTGAAGGCCCCATTCAAGGTCTGCTAATGGAGTAGCTCAAGCCAGCGCCAACTCATCTAAAAGGAGATGTATAGCCATATTTCAAATTCAAATGTTGGAACACGACTGCATTAAATTATAGCCAGTAATGTACTGTGTTTGGCATCACAATATAATACCTTGAAAAGTAGACGGTGGTGTGTAATGAATCATTTTGTGATCCGTCATATTGAAAATGGATTTCGTAGCATGGTCTTTGCAAGCGCAACACACATGTGTGCGCAAAAACAAATATATTCTGTCAAATGTTGTATGCATGGCTGAATTCTTCTGACGAATATTGTCACATGTATGTTATTTAATTGGCTTAACAATAAATAATAATTCTCACCACACAGTCCTCAGCTAAAGCGTTAAAGTTGAAGGCTACTTTGACAGAAAACATATATTTTTCCTCGCTGCATGAGAACTCTGTAGCTGGAAGCTGGAAGCTGCAACCCTCAACGTAATTTTAAAAGAAGATTTTCAATATGTGTGCAGGACTCCTCAGGTAGATAGCAATATTTGGTTTATTCATAGCAGCAATCCCCAGTCACAGGTTGTGACAGGTGCATGTGAGTAGCTTGACCCAATATGACCTAGCCACTGACTCAGTAAACACAATCACTTAAATGAAAGGATGACACTGACTGCTGCTTTCATTAGGATGAATTCTATAGTTACTGGGATATTATAAACCCAGAGACTTTTAACTTTGTAAGTCTCTTTACAATCTGTAAGACTTACTGATAATCTAATCTACTATTAGAATATTAAATGCCTTTGTCAAGCACTACTCCCTGACGTCTTTTAGAGTGCTTTTTATCAGACACAGAGTTAGTGTTGTTCTTGTCGAGTCCTTTTGAAAGAATGCGAACAATAGTCCCAAACTAGATGAGGCATCTGTAAATTCAGGATGATAAAATCCCAAGAGAGTAAAGATCAACTGACCATGAAAAGTAACCAGATTTCATAATTTAATAGTTGACATCTGTTTGGTAAGCACCCCTGTTTATCATCGACTAATGTAACCAAAAATTCCTTCTGAAAAAAATAAATCTTTAGTCATTGTTTTGCTGGATAACATTAAAACTACTTCTTGAAGGGGGAATAGTTGTATTATTAGCAAATTAGTGTGTCACTGTAAGTCAAATAAAATGTGCTTGTTTAAAGAGACATTCACTGAAATCCAGGGAAATATTTAATTACATTTAGAGCACTAATTCTGATTAAATGTTGTTATTACAAGCATTTCAAATATTACACTAGGTTAAAAATATATAAAACAAGGTAAAAAGACAGGATATATTTGGCAAAACAAATTTTGATGTAGGGACAAGGAAATGTAACATGATAGATCTCGAATTTTCACTTACATATAACTGCTTCTCATCATAAATTAGAAAGTTGAAACAAGCTTTAACAGAGCAAATCAAGCTAGTGTGCTTCTTCACGCCAGGCATATGTTTCTTCCAACCAACTGTAAGAAAGTGCACCAGAGCTCTTAAAGGTGTTTGCATGGTCCAATTAACACCAGATGCTAGCCCTTAGCTATCTTACCAAACCTCATAATGCACAGACCTCCAAGGAGTGAACATGGTCCAGTTAGCACCAGATGCTAGCCCCTTCTCTCACTGTCTTCAGCCAAAAGAAATATCCATAAATTAGTTCTACTTCCTTGCCCTGGCCACCTCTATACTTGCAGTTTAGAAATACGTTTAACATAAAATTGCCTGAAAGACAGGAAAATAAATATGTGGTTTGTATTTTCACTACCTGGAAGAAACAAAAGTATTGTCCTACAATACTATTAAGACCCCAAAACAGACGGAGAAACATAACTAACAGATTCTAATACGTTATTTGGGATTCTACAGTCACAGGAGATACAGGACTTTATATACAGCACAGCTGAATTCAACATCTATTCTAGAAATGTGACTAGACTCTCATTCAGAAGTAAATATAGTTTGGAACCACTCAATAGAATGAATTTGTTTAGTAATTTTTTAAAAAGTTATTTAGCTATTTTTGTGTATATATGATATGTTTTCAATAAGTGACCTACGATCGGAAGAAGTTCAATGCTGAGCTTTTCTCTACTTTGACAATGGAAGAGCTTGGCCTTTCCAAATGCAGAAATGAAGTAAAAAAGCTAAGGTTACTGAAAACCTATAGACACGTGTAGTATCCAACAGAAAAAAATCAAACATAAGAGCGTACACCGTGCGTAGAGGAACATTTGAGTCAAAATGATGGCATACGTTTCACATGATAAAAAAAAAAAAACCGCTCCACACACATACTAAACAACTCGAAGAGAAATAAAGCCGCCTTACAAATGCGTGTACCATAACCTGAAAGCTACTCGAGTACATATTATTCACATCATCTTCAAGGATTTGATAATTATCACATTCAAAAAGCTTCCCATGCATACTAATGCCCACATGAATGTGATCAGGTTATATTTGCATGTGGACTCTTGATACCATTTTCATGTCTGAGCTTCACAATGCTCGACAAATGTAAGCCACAATTTAAGTGCTGTGGAAAATTCTGGCTTTTCATTGATTTACGTGTAGTGAGAAAAGACATTTTTCTAAATAGACAGCTTGTTAGCGCTCACTAACAAGTCATATACTTTACCAGACTTTTACTAGAAGTCTGTAAATGTTAATATGTGGTTAGATCAATCAGAACTACACTGGGAAAAGTGGGAAACCAGGCAAAAGGCAGATAGTTAAAAGCCAACAGACAGTGGTAGTCTCTCTCTGTAGCTTATTGTCTAAGGTGAGTGCATGTTTGGAACAGTTTGTAATGTGAATAAGTATAAGCTCATTATTTTAGGAAAAGCCCAGCTAACTAGCGGGTTTAAAACTTCAATATGCCAGCTGTGATTCAACGGTGTTAAGACTGCACCGTTGGTCTTTCTTTGTTTTTCGTGTGCAAATTATACGATCATTCATTTGTGGCTATTTGGAGGCTAGTTTCTCTCTTTCACTTCAAGGCAAACTTTAAGGTTTCTGATTTTGATGTATTAATATTGCTACTGTAAATTATACTGTATTTAGCTCCCTGACATACAAGAAACTTGTGGCTGATTACAGGCTGCTTAGCAACACCATAATGGCCCTATGGAGAAAAAAAAAAGTATCAGTGTGATTAGGATCATAAATGCATGTGGAGAAGCATCACTTTTTTTGTGCAATCCTAGAGGTATTAAAGAAATATACTTTTGCACTTTATTTTCTTTTATTTTACATTTGCTCACATTAGATACAAGTGATTTAATTGTGATAAAATGTGGAATAATCGCACATAATACTGCAATATTACATCAATATGGCCCAAACATGCACGACAAATGTAAACTACTGAGGTATGACGACATGTATTAATAATGATAATGATTAAATTTGGTGAAAACCTGAGAAAGCTCACTTCTTATCAACTGGGTTCAAAACCCTATACTGGCTTAACAAAAGCAGGGTAAACAGAGGAAAGATACACAGGACTGCTGAACTGGAAACAGATTGTACAATGTGGCCAACCTATCTACTCATACAAAACATTGACAGTCTGCCTAGAAACACACAGGGCTGGCAGGCAGACACTAACCCTGGGTGTTTTCAAAACAGTGAAATGCATGATTAATGGCAAGTTGCCACTTTTTGAAGCACCAGAGAATGCCTCCCAATAGAAAGGCTACTAAACCTTGAGTGATTTACTACGTTTTCAAATTCACACCGTCAGTGCTAACTACAGGTAAGTACCTTAAAATAGTAATGACTGTTCACAGCAAAACTCTACTTCGAATACAGATGCCTTCTGAAGAAAAACTCCCCATGTGGTATATACCAATTGTCAAGCACAAATATAATGATGTGGATAAATGATGCCTTCTATGAGATGCACTTTGTGAAAGAAGATATTTTCATGCCTGGAGAAAGCATTGCTTTGACTCTCACAGTACATTATACCAACCAGTAGCCTATGTTGCTTAGGGCGATGCACATCACTGAAGAGAAGACAATGACAAGGAAGCAGTGAGTGATGATATAGATCACAGCACAGCTATATGGCTTCAAACTGAATAATTTGCCCATACTGTACATGTTTTACATAATCAGTAGTTCAACTTTTTTTTCAGTACTGTGCAAAAGTCTTGAGTCATTCTGCTTTAAATTAGTCTTGAGCAGTAGTTTTATGGGCTTTGGGGGACTTTTTTTTTCATTCAGTCCTTGTACTAGAACATATTTACAGGAATGTTCTGTCTACACATTTAACATGTGGTGTATAATCATTCTAGAGAATAAATAGAAAAAAATAAATTTTGCACCAACAAGATGATTCCCAAAGAGCTGTTATTTGAAAACTTGGCCTGTCTTGGCATGGCGTGCAGTATTTCCTTAAAAAAAAAAAAAATACAAAAAAATTGAGGACAAACCAAAGAAGTGTTAGGTCTGAAAGCCTATCTATGGCAGATGAACACTATCTGAAAGTCATGACCTTTAGAAAAAGGAAGAACTCAAGCAAAGACCTGACACAGGACCTGAGAGATGAATCTGATATTTTTTCTGATCCATCTACCGTTCACTGAGAAAAAGCTATGGTATGGCAAATACACAAGAACGAGACTGAAAATCAGCAGCAACAAGTCTCATGGAGTGAATACAAATTTCACATCTTGGTTCAAAGCCTCATCCGTATGTGCAGGGAAGGTCAGAAAACAGTCACACTTCTGAATGTTTACAGCCACCTGTAAAACCTGTAAAAGGAGGCTCTGTTGTGACTTGGGGCTGCATTTTAATGTATATCATCCATAAATAGTCGGATTGTCAACTGATTTATTATTCAGCTTGGCAATGATCCCATACACACTTCCAAAAAGCATACTAGAAAGAAATTCACACAGTGGAACATTATCAGCCATAGCTTGGCCTCCCCATTGCCCCGATGTCAACAATACTGAAACATAGTGGGATATCCTTAACAGAGAAAAAAAGCAAACAAACAAAAAAAAAGCTTTGACAAAAAAAAAGAGGCCTGGTGAACTATTCCTGAAAACTACTTGAAGAAATTACAAGAAATCCAAAAGTCAAAGAGAATTCAGATAGTGTTGAAGAACAAAGAAAGTGTTACCAAATATTGACCTTCAAGCTTGTTAGAATTGTTCAAACTGTTCTTTTTACCTTATATACTTTATTTCCATTTATGTTTGAACATGTTTCAATGAAACACTGCACCTATTTCCCATTTTCCAGGCAAAATTTAAAGACGTTAAGGGCAGACATCTTCACATGTCACACACACTGGTACTTTGAAACCAATATCTGAGATGATATTTAAATTCTGTCATTACAGCCTCACCTCGCAGATTTCTGTCTGAAATCAAACTTTCAGTAAATGAATTAGAAGCATTCACACTACTGTTCTACTAAAATTTCAAATAAATAACCACTGTGTTTAATCTTTCAGCAAAAACAATTACCAAAAATCTAGCAGTAGATTTATCTAGCATTGTTTCTGCTTAGTTCGCTAGTTGTCTGAGACTGGGAAGATTTAATTGATGATTGTCTGGCTGAGTGACTATACATCTAATTCTCCTAGCACAGTTGAACAGAAGGGGACTCGTCTTGTTCTTGAGTTTGGTGCTAATGAATACCCTCGCATCCTCCGCCTCTCCGCCCACAACTCCCTTCAACGCATCACTGTTTATATCTTTCTGTCCCTTCTCTTAATAGTTTGAGGAAGCTGTTCTAATTCCATCAACAGCCACTCACTCTGATGATTAGTGCCAGTCCACTGGTGGCCTGGAGGTTGCACAGTTGTTTGTTCACGTTGCTCAGAAGTAGCGCTCAGCTGTAATGTCTGACTTAACAGAGTGAATATGTGAAAAAGCTGCCTCAGTGGTTGGCCAAGTGTGATTGTACACACTGACAGCAGGTGACTGTCGATTATTAAAATTACATACTTGGATGTGAGACTCAAGTGACATGCTGCAACAGTAGCAAAAACACAATGAGTCTTGTTTATCAAGAAAAGAAATATGTGACATTCTAATAATAAACAGGTTTTTTTTTTTCTTTGAAATAGCTGATGTTATCATTTGTGTCAGATATAAACCAAATAAGACAGTCAGGAAATAAAATTTCGACGAGGCTGAAAATTCTTCAGTTTCATGCTTTTCTATAGTCCATCAGCTTAGAAAATAAATATGCTCCCATTGTCCACAGGATAAAATTATGCTCTCTAGCCTTCAGTTTCTTTTTTCCACTTCTACTTATTCAGGGTTAGTTCATTCTTGCTCTGCTAAGATTCAATGTAAATGTAAAACATTTCCTCTGAAAAACCACGGTGCTGGAAAATATCCACAGTATGCTAAAAGATTTAACAAGGAAGGAATAACCATGCAGATGGTATGAAAATATGTTAATACTGTCCCTGCAGACATCACAGTTGTATTGAAGTCAGCCTGAAGCTGGATGATTAGGCACAAGAAGGAAGTTGAGGGCAAAGACTTTAAAATATGCCAATGTGTTAAGTGAGTAGCAAATCGAATAATGGAGGAAATAAAGAAATGGCGAGCTATATGCAATAATTTCTTCAGATTTCAAGAAAAACGAACATTTTGTCTGTACATTTTTTCAAATATTACCCAAAGTCATTTTAGAAGAGTCTCAAGAAATAAAAAAAAGAAGAGAAATAAAACTTGTAGTTTAGATTTGCACTGTTACTGTTACTATAAATCCTTTAACAGGAGCCCTGTTTGGGCGTATGGGGGGAAAAAAATGTGTGCAAGTAGTTGTTTTAGTATGGACTGGCTAATTTATATGACAAACAAATGTTGTGAGGTACATCATTTGTTGTTGCCAGGCTGTCAGCTGTAGATTTGTCTGGCATATCTGCATAATTTACATATTTTAAGCTTTGCTGCCATCTTAAATAGCTGAAGTGTTTTGCATCACACGGAATGAATAACGTCTCTTCAAATTTCACTCAGGCTCAAGCTCACAAAATGCATGACGAACCACCAAAATTGAGCTTGTACAGCACAAATGTACCCGAGGGAGCAGCACCCCTCTAGTTAGCTACATTTTCTGAGCCACTGGTTAAGATACAATGCTACAGCCCATTAGAAAATCTGAGGATGTGTGTGGACTCCTAAAGAAACAGACCATTTTGGAGCTAGACTCACTGTCAGATCATCCCCACAGCACTTTCATATACCCGTTTGCTCCCACCCAGAGCATTGCATGACAACTTTGGCTGCAGCAATACTGGCAGGAACCTGCAGTCCCTGGAGGAGTCATGTGATTATGCATCCCTGTAGCCATGATATTGTGAATTACAGAAAGAAGACTAAAACCTGCTTGGGATGTACTGTCCTTAATGTAAGAAAGGCAGTGGAAAAATACATGTATTCCTTGACACTATGTACACAAGGCAATTACTTTAAATGTAACACATACATTTAAAGTAATTGCCATTTTGTGCCACTGTAATATTTGGATCCTCTTGTGTCCTTCCTTATAACAGACAAGATGTACTGAGCTGTACACATAGATTGATGAGTATTTGGACCATAACATCATTCATTTTTTGTTTTCAGTTTTGCTTCTGTACACCACTGCAGTGGACATCAATGGAGATCGATTCAAGTGAAAGAAGCCATTATTAGGGTGAAAATTTAAATAATAAAGTTAGAATTGGGAAATTAAACATCTGATACGTCGCTAAAAAAGAATAAATGCACTGGCCAGCCCAGCAACACCAAAAGGTAATATCTAAAGTCAAGTCATCTTGTGGGGTAGGTGTATCATTGTCAAAGTCGTCTACATAAATGTAAATATTGGTCATTTGAAGTTGCCAGAAAAACAAGTGAAAGGTTTTGAAAAAAAAATGTGGACATATGAAACCAAACTTAACTTCTTCCACAATTATGAGGAGTGAAAATTATGGCAAAGGAGAGAAACAGTTTGTTATCCAAAGCATCACATCATCTGTCAAACATGGTGGAAGTAATGTTATAGCATAGGCATGTATGGCTGCCTGTGGAACCGAGTGATTATTGATGACGTGACTGCTTAAAGAAGTAGCACTAGAAGTGCTATGCTCTCTGCTCAGACTCAGCCAAATGCTGCAAAACTGATCAGACAGCACTTCACAGTGCAAATATATAATTAATCAGAGCGCACTGCAAAAGCAACCTAAGAGTTTCTCAAGGCAACAGAACGAGATATTCTTCAATGGCCTTGTTAGTCACCTGATCTCAGCTCAATAGAGCATACTTTTCTTTTATTAAAGGAAAATAAATTGAAGGCAGAAAGACCCACAAAAAACAGGAACTAAAGGTGATGGTAGTAAAGGACTTAGAGAGTAGAAACACAGCATTTAGTGATGTCCATGGGTTGAAGAATTCAGGCAGTCATTTAATTTATTCTTGGTAAATCCATTGAATTACCGCCATAAGTTTGCACTCAAATCACATTTTTTGTATTATTTAAATTAACTAAGGTGATGTAGAAAGAAAAAATACACACAAAAAGTGTCATTCACCAAATATGTATGGCCCTATCTAGAAATACGAGGTGCACTACTCCACTGATCCTTCAAAATGTCCTCAAAATGATCAAGATGGTGCTCTGAATACAAAAAATATAAACCAATTGGTGTGGATTCAAGAAGGTATCCTACAATGTGCTCCAAAACATGCGTTTCAAAGAATATTAAAGCTAGACTAAGGAAGACAGTTCTATATTTTCTAATATTTAGATGTCGCTACTTTATTATGGGTAAGTCACATTTACAGCATATGTATGGTTGCTACATATAAAATAGTTTTCTCACAAAAACCAAACCAAGAAACAATTTAGAAGGCGCTGCGGCTTTAACAGTGACAGAATGTGAGAATTAACTCAGAAAATGAATTCAGAATGCCTGTTTGAGTTACAACATACAAATGAGCTTTATTGTGTTTAGGGAGAACCAGAAAATCCCCACAAAATCACTCTGACACAGTCACTGTGTTCATAAAGTCGGCATCTATTCAGTCAAGGGAATCAGCGAAGCCGCCAGAAGATGCGTCTCTTGACACTATAACGACAGTTTTGGGTCTCTGGTTTCTTTATGAGAAAGAATTATTCACTATCTTCAAAGACAACTGTACAGCTCAAGAAGTGCAGTGTAAATGTGATATAAAGTGCAGTGTAAATTCTGATTACAGTAAGACAGGGATGCTAGATAATACCAGCTATAATACCCGACACCACAATGTCTCGTTTTGTATGGGGAAGCCAATTCTATATCCTCTGACGCACACATACACACAGACGCACGCGCATTCTCACGGCTCGATTTGTATGTCCTATTACATTGCCAGCACTCAGCACTTCCAGGACAGTTCACCGCCTTGAAACAAAGACGAGGTATCATCAGTAAGGGAAGACAACAGAAACACAAGACAACAGGGACTGAATACAGCAATAAAGCGAAGAGATGATGTGGTGCACAAAAAGAAGGCACAGAGATTTCAGATAATGTCTTGAGCTACTATTAGCTTCATGGTTCTTATCTCAGTTTTTCCCTTCCTATTCTGTGACTTCCCCATAAAGCCAAGGGTGACAAATCAGCTGAAGCCACAACAGTGCCATAATTCTGACTCTGAGATGTTCTGCTTTTAACTGTAGTAATGTAACTATAGTACATCATCATCATCAAGTTATTAGGTCCATGTCTCATATATTAACCTATTTTGCAATTAAAACAGTGAATATAACAGAATGCCATGGGTGGATAAATATGTTTTTAATTATGATTTTAAAACCAAATTGCAATATATTGTTTGCATGGAATTCCCCATCTGTGCTAATGATAAACACAGAGCAGGGGAGACAGTGTGGGTGTTTGTGTGTGCATGCATGTGCGTCCGAGCGTGTGTGCATCTTGTTCATGGCAAGAAATCAGCTCAGTTTAGCACATAATGGAAATGTGAATAGCCCAGAGCGCCTTTCTCCCACACAGGGAGAGAACTGGCTGGGAGCTGGCCGCGTCTTTCCAAATCCAAACACTGAAAGGGAGTTCGCTGGGTTAAAATCCTGCCTCCTTTTGCTCTCCCTCCCTGGAGCGATTCACAGCTTTACCCATACATTACTCAAACAGGTCATCCAAACAGGTCTCACTAGCAGTCAGGAAACATATTCACACACATATGTGCACACACGTTATGCACACGGCTGGGTAAATTAACACACACTTGTAGGTTCAGTGGAAAGGTTATGTGATCTTGCGTGCGTTGTGACAGATGACATCACGTGTACAGATACGGTAGCACAACAGCTCTACAATGTTTGCTTATTTTAACCTCTACTTTTTTAATGCAATGTCAACACATTTTCATATACCCCACATAAGGTTCTCACCCTCACCCGTACTCCATATTCATTTATTTCCTATTTTTCTTTTGTTTTTCTTTTTTCATGCAACACTGAGATTTCTTTGACCATGTTATTACCTTTGTGCCTACAGGGGCACGATGAAAAGTCAAACTTACGTGCTACTTCTAGAGATGCGTTCCGACTTTTGGCCTCCCCCAGATAGTTTCGGGCCACGCAAACATAGATGCCATCGTCAGGTTTGCTCCGTCGTCCATGAACGATGCGCAGGAAGAAGAGGGACCCACTGGGAAGCAGCATACGGTGAGAACGGGGATTTTCCCTGTTTGTCTCAACACGTTCCCCGTCTTTGTACCATTCCACCGTAGGCGGCGGACGGCCCTCTGCCTTACAGTTGAGAGTGGCTGGCTCCCCTTTGGACACAATGAGGTCAGAAGGATGCTCCACGATACGGGGAGGGAAGTCTTCCTGGCGAAGACGAGACCCTAAAGGAAAGGAATGATGATAATGTTTATTTCATATACACATATATTTCTTTTTTAACCAACAGAATGTTTGGGATAAAGCTGGGTAGCCCCTGAGTTACCAAAACCAGCAATAGCAACTATATATGAGCAACCTTTAACAGTTAATAGACATTCAGAATGTACTGTGTCATACAACAGCAGTAAAGCAATACTGGCTTATCCTAGTGTATCTCTAAAATAAATTTTAAAAAAGGCGACTGTTGATTACCATACTCCTTTTGAATAAAATAATGGCAGCTGATGACAGAGAGAAATCTTTGGTGAATTATGTTGAAAAATAAGTAATGGTTTTCATCTCTCTCTAAAACAATCATTTCCACTGCAATTTAACCTGTAAATCAAACCTCTGTATAAATTTGTAAATATGATTGGTGGAACACACGAAGTATAATGTCATTACAGTACGTGGAAAAAAAAAAAGAAAGCTGATTAGTGTCAGGTTTTTATTTGCTCTACAATATGCTGTGTTACTAAACTGAAGCTTCCATATTTACTTTCACAGACAGGAGCTGAGGAGTCATTACATCTCATTAACTTTTTCATTAACACGTTCCATCAAACACTGACATCATCAAACATGTTGTCACAGTGGGTGTGTAACAGCGACTGCTACAATGGATTTTTCACTTTGTACTTTAACACTACGGACGCACAAAGTTCACTGTGTGCTTTTCAAATCAACGGCTATATTTTACCGTAAATATTATTTATGCTTTTAACCCCCAGTATTTGATAGCTGATCTCCATCAAATGTCATGGGAATGCCTGATTTTTTTTTCTCCATTTATTGACCAATTCAGTGCTGTTTCATATATTCCACCTCTAAATGTCACAGAGTAATGACCCGAATGTAGTGGCACAGTGTTTGTTTACCGACATGACAATCTCACAACTTTCATCTGTTCCATGGTGTATGAGCACGTTATAATATCTGAGTTAAAAGGTCTTCTCTGTTGTGTGAATACAAACAAGTCAAGTGTGCCACGTTTGAGTCGCTGGAACATACTTTTTTGACTTTTTTTTTAAGGAGAAAATAAATAAGATATATAAATAAATAAAAAGTGGTGTTTTGCACTCTCTTGTCTTTTTAACTGTGCTGGTGACAAATCATACAAACTGCAGAGGCAACTGTGATCATTGGCTGCTCTACAGCAACTGAAATAAAGTCACAAAAGTGAATAAAAATTGATGTGATGGTCTATAATGTTAAGAGGTTTGTTGACAAAAAGTGTTCCATTAGCTGGCACCAGCATGCCAAAGCAGGGAGATACACTGCGCATTAAAAATGCTTTTAAAACTCTATAATCTATAACATTTGTGTGGCTCTGTAAAGTCACACAAACACATATTTTGTGAAATACTGGCTTTGTTTAATTGGTCTTCCCATTACCCGGTCTCCACAGTAGCTAATGCAGAGTTTGAGGCTTGTGCTGTCAGACAACAGAATTTAAATTAGACGATTTAAGTTGTGGGTGGCCCATTGGCTCAGTGGTTGGTACTGTCATCTAACAGCAAGAAGGTCCTGTGGGGTCCTGTCAGTCTGTTGGCCCTGTGATAGACTGGCATCTCATCAGGAGGGGGTTGTCTATTTCCTACTCAGGGCAGGCTCCATGCACACTATGACCCTGAATGTAAATGAGTGAAAAATGAAGGGAAAGATTTGAATATTTTTTTAAACTCCTTAAATTGGGGTTAAAAAGGCAGATATAGTTAGGATGGAGACTAAAAGTAAAGAGTTATATTTAGATACATGTAGTACAGTTAAAAAAGTGGCATATTTTTGTCCAGGACCAGCCTTTGAGCTCATTTTTCTCCCCAAGTATGTCTGTTTACTGGGATCTATCCATGGTGCTGAAGTACACACGCGAAGCCTTGCAGAAAATAAGTAATTATTTGGGAGCCTACAAGCAGTGGACACGTTGATAAAAGCCAGGTTACAGCACAACCAGTACAAGCTTCAGCTTATAAATTGGAAGATTCCTTTAACTGAAAACATACAAAATGGTATGCTGGATGTGTATTAACATATATCTAATATGCTACACATACATCTACAGAATGCCATTCAGAACTAATGCAACAGCCTTGCATTTACGGTGGTTTTTGATGTAACTGTCAGAATGTGCTGATTCAACCCAGTAAAGGTATGGAAAAATGTGGTGTGCCAATCACTGGAAACACCTGTCAGCAGCAGTCCAATACAAACTTCAACTCCCATGATGACCTCAGCGTTCAATCAACGCCGGCGCCCCCACTACAGGTTTCACAAAGATGAGATGATAGCAGAGTCATTGCTGCTCTTGTGTTTTGCATTGACACACTGTACCATGTAAACTCATCATTTCCAGTGTACAGGAAACACCCGTTTCAAAAGCCACTTCATGTGCTGTGTAGTGCTTACACCTGCACAACATTTACTCTACTGACACAGATTTGTGCTATATGGGACAAAGTAGCACAAAACACTTCAGGAGATTGAACAACAGCAGATTCTTGAAATGTAAATGTGCAAATGAATTTTTGCACATACAGTGTTTATGTTGAAAGGTCCATTGTACTGTACACATATACAGCTTGGGAAAGATTTGGAGACTGTGAAGGTACACTGCCTCCACGTCACACTAGACATTTTACATTTGAGACAACAGAAGGTCCATTAAGTTAACTGATCAACCTGAACGTGAGGCCACGTAACTGACGCAAGATAAAGAGAATTAAAGCAATATGTGGGTCCAGCAGGAGCGATTATAGGTTTCGACATAAATAGAAAATGACAGTGAATGAGCAGAAAATATATATGTATAAATATATATATATATATATATATATATATATATATATATATATATATATATATATATATATATAAAATA
>VURO01040656.1:55895-67144 GCA_015108175.1 Pelvicachromis taeniatus
CTCAAGTCACTCAGAGCCTCGTCCCCCGACACAAACACACACACACACATACACACACACACCTCCCAAACACATTTTCTGTTGTTTCTTGTAACTTCCTGTATGAAACCAATTTAATATAGAAGATTAAACAAGAAGTTTCATGTTCGGGTTACACGTGCCTTCACTGAAAATCCAGCATTCACGATGACAAAATGAATCTGCACCATCTCTTCCTGTGACTGGATCCATATATTTTATCATTAGTGTTTCTGAACAATTATGTAGTGAACATAGCAGGTTTTTAAAAAAAAAAACAATTCATGGTTATATGTTTTCACACGTGGACACGTTTATGTGATATTAACTGAAGTGAGTGATGACAGTTTGTAAATTGTTATTAGTACATTAAACCATTTAAAGTTTGTTGTTTGCACGGAGATCCTAACAGCGCAAAGTTTTATTAACAAATGTAGCCCAAGGATTCCAATTCATAAGAAGTACAGATGATAGATGTGTATTAATAATGTGAGGACTGCTGCGTACTGTGTCTTGTTACAGTGCAATAGGTGTGGGACATTATGCATCATCGTGACATGCTTGTGTGTAGGCCCGGTCTTGAGAAACATAATAACCCGAGAACAATGCATGCCAGAAAGCTAATACCTAAATTGTACTTACGCCACAGGTCTCCTCTTGAAATCTGTCATGCCCTCCTCCATACTAGATGATATGATTAGATTCTGGATAACTTTCCTGCATAAATTTGCATTTCTTTGTGTAAAAAAATGCATTCATTTTACTCTATCGAGTTTACACAGCTCCTCTACTTCTGAGGGAAAAGTTCTCTCCCAGATAAATGGTGGGATGCTCGATTAATGGGGTGATATGATCCATGCAGAGCAGTGCGGGTTTGTCAGGAAGCAGGAGTAAGAGGAACAGTGAGTTGGCTGGTTTTGTGCCTCAGATGAAACTCTGTTTTCTGGTCAGTCTTCTCTTTGCCACTGACCTGCGGTCACAAGGCTTCTGGGTAGTGACCGAAAGAATGAGCCCGTGGATATAAGTGACTGAGGGTTTAAGGCTTGACTTTGCGTGACTGGGTAAGGGATTTAGTGATCCAAAAAGACTTTGATATTGTTGTTGCTCCCTCACATTGGCAGGAGGTTGTTCAGGCTTCTCCCCTGAGCCTTCGCCAAGTTTGATAGAAAATGTACTAAAAACATTTTATTCATGAATGTAAAAAAAAGCTCTTTGTGAAGTTTGTTATTATGAAACCTATTTTCTTACAGGAAAGGTTCAAAATTGTATTAAAATATTTTCTGCCTTCTTATGGAGTATTAGATGACAAAATTGATGCCATTGTTATGCCCATAAATAAAATAGGAAACTTTAACCTTAAAACTTAATATAACATAAATGAGTAACCCTCCGCTGCGACTGTAGTTCAACAACAAGTTCAATAGGAAGAATTATACAATAAATTGTTATAGTGTAATATGAATATAAATTGGATGAAATGTTGACTCATGTCTACATCCCTAAATTGCATTTAGGAATGTCGACATGGTCAAGACATACTGCAGAATTTTAAACTGAGCATCACAATGGAGAAGAAAGGTGGTTTAAGTGACTTTAAACGTGGCATGTTTAATGCTGCCAGAAAGGCTGGTATTTTAGAAACCGCTGATCTACAAGGATTTTCCAGCATGATCACCTCTGGTGTTTACCGAGAATGGTCCGAAAAAGGAAATAAAATATTGTGTGACAGATCTTTGGGTGCAAATGCCTTGTTGATTCTAGAGGCCAGAGGAGAATGATCCGAGTGCTTGAAGCTGATATGAAAGCAGCGGTAACTCAAATAACCACTCGTTACAATCAAGGTATGCAGCTTTTCTGAACACAGCACATTGAACCTTGAAGGAGATGGGATACAGCAGCATGCTCAAATTTTGCTGCATACGTATTATAGTCTTATATTACTCACATAGTATTAAAAATACTTCTAATCCCTAAAAAATATATTCAGTACACAGCTAAGAGGGTCATGTTGTTCGAGGCTGCTGTTTGTGAGAGAAATAACAGATTTATGCTCTAATGAAAGCAGCTATACAATGCTAACTTCTCAGTAATATGAAGCTGGGAATGATTGGCCAAACAAGTTACTCAGCATTACCTTTGCATCCATACACAGTGTGTTTCTGTGTTTCTTTTTCATTTTCAGGATATGTTACAGAATGGCCTTGGATTTCTTGGAAATCAGGGAGAGGAATTCACAAACATGTAGCTTTTACAGCAGTGCCACTGCACACTGCATACAGTGCGTATTTTGTAAAATAGTTGGGTTTTTATTGGACAAACAAAGGCATCTAATTAAGATATGTCTGTCAATCATTCCCTTTTGGCAGGTGGGTAATGTACCAGACAAGTCTGATCGCAAATGTGGTACAGGCTGTGGGTTGTGAACAGCCAGCAGGGATTAGACAGGTCTTGGTAGATCTTCATTAAAGAGATCAATGTCCAAGAAGAAGCTCATTATTTGTGGCTAAATCAGGTAATACACTCAGATTGAATGGAGAGCGATTAGGTATAGAAGAAAACAGGCTTGAGAAGCTGTTTGACTGAGAACAGAAGTGAGATGCTGGTAAAGGAATCTGAATTTTTCCAAATTAGTCTTGGCTCTTGAACTTGTTATAGCTTCATTTGTCAACTCTAATTGAAGACCCAGCTATAGTGATGTTCCTACAATGAATGGCAGTGGTAGCTGTTGGATGTGTGTATAGCGATCACTGTCAAGTATTGTTAATATTACATGCAACGGCCTAATACTGTACACACATTTTCATACTGGCTGGGTGAATTCTTGTAATAAGCATGTGCTTCTGTGCATTTCTCGTAATACAACTTTGCTGATTTGTCTGACGAGAGATATTTTTGTTCCGATAGTCCTGTGAGAGATGATGCTAATATGAGGAGGCAGATGGATTATTTCTGTTGCTGTAATAAGGCCTAATGCGGTATTGCTGTGTTAAATTCTGATAATCCAGAGCAACCTGAAAACAAAGCAATGACCTCGGGGTTTGGTATACATGAGATTAGTTTACTTTGTGTAACTATTTGGGGGAGAAAAAAGGATGAAATTGGACATTTATATTGGAAAATTGTATTTTCAATATTTTTTTTAGCAAGAAACAATGTTGGGAAATAATCAATTGCAACATCTCCATTATTGAAAGACAGATATGCCCGTATAGCTTATTATTCTACAATAAATACATTGTGGTTTATATGCCAATACGTCAAAGTCATTTTAATTTATATAGATTGTATGGATTATGATATTTCTCTGGTATAAATGCCTACAAATGAACCAATTAAAATTAAAAATAACAATATGGCATAATGACATGTTTTATTGTAAAGCCTGCTCACACAAACCTTGTAATGTACTTTCATCCCAAGAATGTTCATTCCTGTGGCCCTAAATACTCTTTGGTCACTGCAACGCTGCAATGAATACTCATATCAACAGTGTGAATAGTAGGGAAGAAAATATGCATCCCAGGTGCAATCATACCACTTTCCAGGTGCTGGGATTCTGGGCTAAATTCCAGTGTTTTGAAGAACATTTGCATGCATTGGAAAAAGACCTTATGCAGATTTATGGTGACAGCTGGTACTCTTAAGACCCAAAAGCTACACACACAGACAGATCTATGTGCCATTTTTTTTTTAGGTCTAGAAAAAACATAACCAACTGTAGATATCGCTCTTGTACTGTTGTGCAAATTGTTTTTGACCCCTGTTGCTTGTGTGTCATATATCTGCCATTGAAGATTGCCTCACTTTGGTCCCAAATGATCGAGTTGTAATATATGTTTTCCAAAAAGCAATGTGACTTGCTTCATGCCAGTCAGTGTAAGAGGCCATTCTCTGCTGCTGTGCATAAGAAACCTTTTTTTGATAACTTTGCAGCAGGTTGAGTAGACTAGCTTCTGTAGCTTCTTTTGTTCCAAACACGGTTTTTCATCCTGAAAGCTGGTCTGAAACTTTGTTTAGTGCCATATGTTTGAATGACATAAGTCAATATAGTGGCTGTTTCCTCTGTTAGACAAGAAGAACCGTTTGCCACAAATAAAATGTGTTCTGTTTCTAAAACCCACACAACTTTATTTAAAATTCAAATGGAGATCCAAAAGTTTGCAAAGATATCAGTCATGTCAGCTTGAATAATGGGGAAAAGTTTCCTTTGGTGTCAGTGGAGAGCTGACAGTGCAGATTAGGATGATTTTGAACCGCCCAAGGCTACGCAGACGTGAACAAAGAGGGAGTGACACTGTATGTTAAAGGTATTAATTGTTGTGACAAGTTTAATACTATTTTGTAGCTGTTTCTGCATAACTTTGCTGTTTATGACCATTTAACACGCTATTTTAAGCACACTCCTTACTTTTGCCTCTGCACTGGAAGATCTGGCACATCATGAAGCTGTGGAGTTGCCCTTGGAAGTCCAAAGTTGGATGAAGACCACTAGATCAGAAATGTCATATGATGGGGAACAACAATGAATTTTAATACATACCTGTATGTTGTAATCCCTCTATAATAAAGCATCTGACAAAACCACCCAGTATGCTGTACTGGATCCTCAATTAACATCTTATATGTTTTTATTTGTATTTTCTATTTTTACTATGTTTATGTGACACACTGAGGACAGCAGAGGCAATCAAAGAGATTGTGGCAGAGTGCTAAGCAGCTGTTGAAGTACTAAAAAATATTAAAATATTTGTGGCTACCATCAGCTTAGTGTTCTTTTTTCCTTCACCGTTCAGACAAATCATATTTGCTGCTATGCTGCTGGTGTATATTTATAATCATAGCACAACATTTCCTCTGTAGGCCAGCTCTGAATATCACAGTCAGTCTAGTTTGCCTGCACATTTAAGAGGTATTTACAGGTATTTACAATTTTCAGCTGCACAAAAGCACACAGTGTGTTTATCCAACGTCTACCACAGCTTTGTCTGCCTCTGCAGTTGTTTTGATTATCGCCTTTGCAGCAATTACCAATTGTTTGTATTGCACTACTGCCCCCTACTTATGGGCTGTGGTAAATAAACCTAGGAGATATTCAATCTGCTCTTTTTTTTTATACAGTAGGTTACAAAGACATCTGTTTCTACAAAACTGCACATTTGCTGCCACTCCAACACCCACTGTTCACTAAGGTGAAAAAATGTTTATGCATTTTTGTTTGCACTTTTTTAAAATATTCAAATAACTTCCTATTTTCACAAAAAAAGGAAGTCTATTCTATTCCAAAAAATGTACAAAAGTAAAAATGAGAGAGGCCGTCAGTGTCTCTAGCAGCCTCTAGACACTTGTTATTCAGTGCTATTGTTTTGAGTGTCAAACAGGCTGAAGAAAAGGAAGAAAAGCGGATACATAATATACTATAGATGGCACTCTCAAGACAGCAGAGTTACAAAGGAATATATCCAACACATTTGCATTCATTCCCTGGAGAGGTGCTGCGCACTGCACATCTAGTTGGAAAATCAGCCTATTCTTAGATTCTTAGAGGGAGGGGGGGAAAAAAAAGTTCCTTTCACATACATAAAATATGGTCCTGTCTTCAGGAGCAAGTAATATTCATGCCGAGTAACGTCACCTTAAATGTTCAAAACAAAACAAAACAAAAAATATCCATCCTTAAAATAAAGCACATTCTCCTTCATTGGACTCTCAGATTAACTTTGAGACTGAAAGCTGTAGCTGAAGAACATACAGTACCTTGCATGCTGAACCAACAGTCAGTAAGATCTACCTCCTGTAGTTTTATAACCACTATGCCCTGAATTTAACATGCAACTCTGTGACAGGAGTGAGCTTAAGGTGTCTGCTTTAAGTCATCGGCACATAATACTGCATCCGAGGTAAATAGATGGGTGGCAAAGAGAAGCAAAAGGAATATCTGTTGAATATAGCAGCCAGCACTAATAAGGAAAAGCTAAGCTCTTAGTGAGGCTTAAAGCAGCTTACAGATGAAGAGTCTCAAATTGGCTGCAGTATTTTTTCTATTCCAAAAACTAAAATCTTGTGGGGCTTAGTAATTTCTTCACATATACACTATGCCAGACGGAATGAAGGGAAATCCAGATCTGCTGAAATGCATCCTCTGCTGCCCACAGCTTAAGTTGAGCTCTTAATATGTCGTAAAGGGAGCTTAATTGGAAAGGAGATGTAGACACTTTCATTCCTGGCTGATGTAATTTTACACAATATTAACACTGATGCAAGTGAACCATCCATATCCAGCCGTGTCTCCTTGTGATTTAATTTTCTTCAAGTGATATATATTTGACTGAAGTTGGCACCGAGCAATGCACATTTTGGTATGTATTATGATGAGCAACCTACCAGCAGAAGTGCAACGCTGAAAGGAGGATATGAAGTTATGTGACATTAGATACAGTTCTTACATGGCTTTATTTTTTTTCATGTGGTGAAGTTTGGCTTGCATGAATATTTCAGCGACGTTGCCTTCATTTGCTAGCTCTGTGTTTAATGACTTATTGGGGTGATATATTTCTGCTATGGTGGTTATATAAGATGTCCCATTCTCATATCCTACTAACCAATAACTCTGCACACCTAAGCCCCGGCACAAGCAGGTTCAGAACATTACCCAATCATTTGACTGATTCACTCATTGTTTTTCTCTCATATATTTTTCTTCATCTTACACAATAGTCTCCTTAATTTCCTGCAGATTTTATTTTCTAAATCGGTTTTAATTATATGGCAATTTTCACTTGAAAAAACCCAAACAAACAAACAACAACAACAAAAAAACAAAACAGATATTCATTCCTTGCCCAGTTTCATGATTAGTCCTTTTAATCTTGAGTAAAATGTTCACTATCCGTACCTGTTGTTGAATTGGTAATGATTTTACTCGCTAAACAAGTGTGTCTCTATTGTGGTAATGTGGCCAAATACAGCTTCATAAAGTTTCTAGCAGTGCTCTGAACACTTGATGTTCATTTCTGCAATCTGTTAAGCCCAAATGGCCAGCTTTTGTGGTGTGTTTTGGGTTTATAGTGCTAATCGTACACAGTGTTTTAAAAAAGCTATATACAGTGAGAAAATGAGACTTCCAAAGAACCCAGAACCACAACACAGCAAGGAAAAAATATATATATATATTGAGGCTTACAATGAGGAGCAATAACAGAGAGGAAAAGACAAACAGATGGTGGATGTAACATACAAGTAGATAAGAAAAGTGGTAACCTCAGTCTGTGTCTCAGATGGCAGGACAGGGACCAAGAAATAAGAAAAGGAGGAAAACAGGGGAAATCAGTTGAAATCCTCTGGGGCAGGCCACATAATATGAAGACACTATACAGAGAAAAGTAAACACAACTCAATTTAATGGACATCAAGGACGACAATAATGGGAAAGTAGTGAGGAAGGCTATACTATTAAAAACCGGCCTCATTCAGAGTGCTTTCCTTGTTGCAGATGCTGCCAATTTGACTCTCTCTTCAAGCATGACCAGGTGCCGGGTATTTTAAGAGCTGAACTTTGTGCTGAGGCTCTCCCTCAGCATTAAGTGTCACTCACTTAGAAGCAAAGGAAAAAGCACTCTATGCAGCTTCCACAGCAGGACACACCACAATGCATTTGTTCCCAACAGCAATACCCCCTCCCCACCTCTCTTAATCTAATCAGTTCAAATTAACCTTAATACACACTGTGCCCCAGGCTTTTGAATCTGTGCTGTATCTCCCTGACACACCTTGTATAACTTCCCCGTGTTCCTCGCTGAATGACAGCCGCGGCGCTTAACTTGAGGTGACGTGGGGAGTTTAAGAAAAGTTCATTGGTAGACAATTTTGACAAAACAGAATATGGGGTCTCAATGCATCAAGGCGCAAGAAAATAATAATAATAATACTAATACTTTTGCATTTATTTGATCCAGGCAGTCTACTTATTTTTGATAAGACACCAAAAATGCTGGTTTAGTCTAAAGTACATGGATGAAAAGTTGGCGACCTTAAAATGCCCATGGGTTGTCTACATAAGAGCATTACGAGCTAAAAACATTTGCTAGGTTGCATACAAGGTACATAATTACATTACATTACATCCATCTGGGACTGGAGTGGACTCCACTTTGCTCCCAGAACAGCCCAACAACCTCAGGGCATAGAGCCATCTAATTATCTCTGCCAAAGCACTGCACGGATAGCAACAGAATGGTGATGGTTATATACAAAGCTGGGGTCACATCATTACATGCTGTGACATTCATAATGAAAAATTCATCTTAGCACAATACACAGTGCGTTGTTTAAAGCACTGTGTATTGTGCTGAAAACTTTGCCAGCAGGCTGCCTCTAGTTCTCCTAACACTGACAGAGACTGCTTCACAATAGACCGTTAACCATTTCAGACAGTTCTGTCAGACTTCTTCCTGCTCTACTAAACAAGACAGAATCCACTAAAGAACAATGAGTATATCAGTATATATGCAGCTTTTAATATTTTTGTGGCAAATCATTTTTTGGTTGACACTCCTTTGCCTTGGAAAAAGCAAACACGTGGCACACAGATTTAGTGGCAAAGTTCAGACACCTAGAGAAGTTCTTCTTCTATTTTGGGTCGATAGGCAGAAGATCCAAATCTCTTCAGGTACTCTTGGACATCTTTTGGACACATCGTTCCTATTCCATGTGTAGATGTTTTGTTTTATTTTAAACTGTGAATTAAACAGGGTGCATATTTCCCCCTTATCTGACCTAATAACAATATATCACATTATATATTGCTTTAATCAAATGGAGACAATCAAATGCCCACAGTTACACTGCCATCAAGTGGTGAAAAGCAACATTTTTGGGGGGGGAATCATTCCACGTGACTAAATCACTATTCTTGCAAGGGAGGCAGAGGAAAGGAAGAAAATATACTGCTGAGGTTTATTTGAATACAAGTTAACTAAATTGGAATGTGGCAGATGAAATAAAATGTTCAGATATAGAGTCTGACATACATTTGTATGCATTTCTCTACTGTGCAGTGTGTTCAACTATGAAATACTAGGTTGTGATAATTTATTAAGCAAAACATTATATGAACAACAAATGGAGAGCCGCCTCTCTCATCACACACTAGTCAAAACAAGCAAGAGAGAAATGATTTTTGATCTGACGCATGAATGAGTTTTGCTGCCATCTCCTGGTAACATTGTATCATTGCAGGAAATATGACATATTTGCCCCATTTAATGCAATATTGACTTTGCTTTCATAAATGTGCTCTGTTAAGCAACATTGAGCAGGCAAATCCATACTTATTTGCTCTACTTTTGAAAAATGGTGCACTTTGCTATTGGTCTCAATTCACTGGAATGGTACAATGTGCAAACTGAAACTAGTTACCAGAGAAACAGTGGTTGCAGCAGCGACTGACTTGATTTGTTTAGTGTTTAAACATCCCAATTAACTGTAAGCCCCTCGCCACACCACAACTTAAAACTCAATTCCAAGTCCCATTAACGATAAGGCTCGAAGGCAGCGTATACAGTTTCAGTGTTTACATGCTGGGCTCGAGCCATTGTTTAAAGAGAGCGTTGTGCCAAACCTTGAAGGAGTGAGATTGGACATACAAGATGGATTTTTTTACTTTTGCTGCCCACATATCTGAAATTTGGAACTTTCAATTTGTATTCCTTTGTTTGACCTTGCAAAGCACATGCTGTGGGACTGCAGTTGACCAAGAATAACATGTGTCTTTGGTATGATACATAGTTCAGGTAAATAATTTCATTTTATTACACTCTATTACTCAATTTCAATCAGATATTCATAATCACACATGTACACAGAACAGTAACAGCAAAGAAATGATCAAAAATGTTATTATTTCATTGGTGCAAAACAAGGCAGTTCCTACAGGCTGTGCACAGTACTTCAATATATTCTATTAGACTGAGTCATGTAGCCTTGACCTTTTACCTCAGATCTTTTCATGCTGCATCACTGCAGCAGACAAGTTTGGTAAGGGCTGTTGACAACCACGCACAAATCCAGCCAAACAGCAGGGGGTTCCCTTGAGGGCAGCGTTCATAACTAGGAGGTTGATTGTTGTTTTGACGTTTAATTGCCTTTTAACTCAAGTGGGACGCAGAAGGTATTTGGTTTAGATGTAAGGACGAGGGGATAGGGGGAGAAAGCAATTGGAACTGACAACTGAAAATACTGCCCTATTAAATATGTTAGACCAGTAATATACAGAGGTAAATAACATAAATATTTCATGAAAGCCGTACAGGTGGACCAGCTCGCCTTCAGGCTGACCACAGATGATTTAGACTCTTTGCTTCTTCAGCCACTGGCTCGTCTAGTTTTGAAAATGTATATCGAGGTGCTTTCTGGCAGTACCTCTGTGTTGTTGACAAATGTTGGTAATTGGCATCCAACCTAATAAGATCCACCGCTGCTCCAGTGCAATAGTTTCTTTTCAGTCAAACTCCTCGTCCTTGAGGTGTTGATGCGACGTGCCACCATTATAGTTCATCCAAAGTTTAACATGAAGTGATTCCTTATTCTAAGTTCTTTTTTTTGTTGTTATTCAATTAAATCGAATTTAAGAAATTGCTTAAGTGAATATTTACATCAAAGAAAAATAATGATATAAATGATAATGGTTTATTTTAAAGTAGGCAAACAACCATCTGAACAATCAGCTATTAAAACTGAAGATTTGCACAGCTGGCTCCCATTAAGTTCCACAATCCACTCAGCAAGATTCATTAACCATATTGGATCACCACAAGGAAATTAAGAAATGTGCCAGAGCATTTATGACACCAGTGTGAGGGTATCAGTTAAATGAAAGTTTTCTTGGTAATAGGCTCTTAAAGCACTATGCGTTCATATTGAGATAGCAATCATGATATATTAATTTTCTGTTGTTTATTGCAGTATTGCAGTTTCTATACTGCAAGATGCAGTATAGATGATACATCCAATTTATGTAACAAATTACCAAAGCAAATTACCAAGGCAAATACTAGTACTCCATAAAGAGTACTAGTATTATGCAGGGAAATATCTTTGGATATATGCATTGTCAAAGAATATGTAGGGTTACACACACACTTGAAAGTGTGTGTGTATGTGTGTGTGTGTGTGTGTAAGAGAGAGAGAGAGAGAGAGAGAGAGAGAGAGAGAGAGAGAGAGAGAGAAGATAGAGG
>VURO01040668.1:7703-24482 GCA_015108175.1 Pelvicachromis taeniatus
GTTACTCCCTGAGCCTGGTTCTGCCAGAGGTTTCTTCCTGTTAAAAGGGAGGTTTTCTGTCCCACTGTCGCCAAGTGCTTGCTCATATGGGGTTGCTTTATTATTGGGATGCTCTGTTTTGCTTTTTTATTGTCCATCCATTCACAGCCACTTATCCTTTTCAGGGTCGCAGGGGGCAAGAGGCGGGGTACACCCTGGAGAGATCACCAGTCTGTTGCAGGGCTAACGCACATAGACAGACAACCATTTGCACTCACAGTCACTCCCACATTCACACCTATCGGCAATTTAGATTTTCCAATTAACCTATCCCCACAAACTGCATGTCTTTGGACTGTGGGAGGAAGCCGGAGTACCTGGAGAGAACCCACGCAAACATGGGGAGAACATGCAAACTCCACATAGAAAGACCCCGGCCTGATGGTGGAATTGAACTCAGGACCGTGAGGCAACAGTGGTAACCACCGTGCTGCCCCTTTTTTATTGTATAAGTCTGAATTCTCCTGGATTTTACTTCTGTTAACATCATTGCTGTTAAGGAGTGTTTGTGTATCTGCTATTGGTGCCCTTTGGAGAATTTTTGATTAAATTATCTGCCAAAAATTATTAACTGGTGATCTGTACAGTGTGTACCCTGCTTCAAGCTCTAGGATAAGTTCCAGCTCAACCACAACCATGAATTGGATAAGTGGATGAAAATGGATGGACGGACGGATTACTGTGCAGTAAATCGAGCAAACAGCTCATCCAACAAGTTGGCGCACCAAAATTGGCCCATTCTATAGTATTGCTATTAGTTCAACCAAAGGTGCATAGCATTACTGATTTTAGACCGTTGCTAGGCTGTTACTAGGTAGAATGATGACTTTACAATGCATGTTGTATGTTTCAGCTTTTGTGAAGATAAATGACATATGAAAATTATAGGATGCTTTCATAAGGTGGCTAAAAATGGGTCATTTTAGCCAGTTGCTAGGTGGTTACTAGGTAACATGATAACATCATAATATCTGGTATAGACAAGAACCCCCAGGAACCTAAGATGCCAGTTTTGGTTATTAAATTCCCAGTCATGTAGGATAAGTTGGCAGACAAGGAAGCAAACACACAGGCAGACAGAGATTTGTAGTAAGGTGCAACTCTGCATTTACCAGCATTGTCTTTTATAACATCGAGATTTCTATGTTAATTTAAAGTAATTCATTAACTCCCATCGGACTCACATTGAATCGTAATCTTACTCTTACTTTCATGTTGCACTTGAGCCTATTTTGATTATTTTATGAATTGTTTTAAGTTTCCTCTGTTATTATGTTATGGGGTGGCTGTAGGTCAGGTGGTAGAGCGGGTTACTTCCTCACCGGAAGGTCGGTGGTTTGATCCCAGGCTCCTCCAGTCTACATGCCAAATGTCCTTGGGCAAGATACTAACCCCATGTTTGCCTACTGGTGATGGTCAGAGGGCCCGGTGGCGCCAGTGTCCGGCAGCCTCGCCTCTGTCAGTGCGCCCCAGGGCAGCTGTGGCTACAATGTAGCTTGCCATCACCAGTGTGTGAATGTGTGTGTGTGAATGGGTGAATGACTGATTGTAGTGTAAAGCGCTTTGCGGTCCTTAGGGACTAAGTAAAGCGCTATACAAATAGCTCATTCTTAATCTTCTGCTCTTTGTTTTTTCTTCAGGATCTAACTACGCCATGTCGAACGGGGGCGGGGCTCCCAGCAGCTCCACCCACCTGCTGGACTTCCTAGAGGAGCCCATCCCTGGTGTTGGGACCTACGATGACTTTCACACCATCGACTGGGTCCGTGAGAAGTGCAAGGACCGCGAGAGACACCGGAAGGTGAGGACACCGAGGCCAAACCAGCTCAAAAAAATAAAAACTTTTCAGCTTTGAGCTAAAATGTTTATACTTTAATACACCAACCAGTTTGTATATAAATTACAAAACCTGTCAAAGCTTCCTCCCAGAATCTGCTGTCACGCAGGTATCAGTGTGACTCGTCACAAATGTCCAGCTCACACACTTTAATATTTCTGAGGCTCAACAAGAAAATCCTCTGCTACACAGGAAGTATTTCATGGCATCGGGTATTCAGCCTGCTGATGATCTTTGCAAAGTGTGAAAATTAAAGGCTGTCCACACAGGAAGCGACTAGCAACATTGTGGAAACCACAGACTGTAAAGAGTTAGTGACATTTGGCAGCTTCAAGCGATGCCTGGTGGCATGTTAAGTGTTTCTCAACTTTGAGACGAGCAATCAAAGCAATAACCAATGAGAATGAATGGGATATTGTTGAGTGACATATGACAGGGTGGTAAATGCATTGGGTTACCTAGGCAACCAGACCCTGGAAGATAAAACTATTCCTTGTGCGTTTTTTTTTTTGTTTGTTTGTTTTGTTTTTTTCAGATGTCGATGAGCTGTTTGATTCAGAAAGATAAAATACTACTGATGTGTGTTTTGTTGTCATCTTGTTACAAAATGTTACTTTTTTTTTTGTCTTTCTTCACTGAGATCTGTGGATGATACTGTACACGTAATTAATGAATGACAATGAATATGAGAAATAAGGTTTCAATTCCACTTTAGGATATTTCTTGTCAAGCCGGTTTTGGCAAAAAAAAATAGCAGTGCTGTTTGTGGCTCATGAAGTAGAACGTTTCACACCACTGTGTTATCTACTTCCTGCTGTATAAACAGTTATGTTTTGGTCACACAAAATGAAAAAAATGTCAGGTAGGATCAGCACCTCCAGCCCTGATGGCTTAACAGAGAGGGTAAACAACACTTATGCATGAAGAGAAAGTCAAACTTTACCAGCAGAAATTCCAACAAAAAGGATATTCCTTCTTATAATGTTTATACTTTATACAAAGTCGATCACAGTTTTCATATTATAAATTAAAAGTTAAATTCCTTAACCACTGCTAGCATTCACTGGCTACGTGTGTGGGAGGTTTTACGGCCCTTCAGTTGGTTATGAGCACATTTCGGGTCTGCCAACACTTTTATCCAAATATTGACACAGTTCCACAGGACCCTTCCTAAAAGTGTTTTACTGCAGGACTGTGAAAATAATCACCAAGGATCTGAATGGTATTTGCATACTGGTGTTATCTGCCCTGCAGCTGACTGTTTTATTGAGGCAACAGTGGAAATCATGCCTGTAGAGGTGGTGTATTGTCACCGAATGTCACTGTTTTTACCCCTCAGCTGTGAAAGCCTGATGAGGTAACCTTTCACTCACTTGCAGTACTCTCACTGTAATTGAGCCTTTTTGTGTGTGTTGATACAGATCAATAGTAAGAAAAAGGAGTCAGCGTGGGAGTTCACCAAGAGCCTGTATGACGCTTGGTCCGGCTGGCTGGTGGTAACGCTCACTGGTTTGGCATCAGGTAACACACGTTATACTAAAGTGCACACGGCTCTTATCTGCCCTGCTGGTGACTCTCACATGCTTTGCCTCAGGCAGCTCACACTCAGTCTTTCTCTTGTTCACTGTCTTGTGCTCTCACTCACCCACCTCTTATAAGCACACTGTTCTTCCTGCAGAGCCCCATGTGACAGATCTCACAGCCATGAAATCCCCGCTGTGTGTATTTTATGGCCACTAAATAACAGAAAATCTTTTTCTATCTGAGCTAGTCAAAGTGGAGTAGGTTGTAGGCGGATAAAATGATGGTTATAATATGTGGCTGCTCTCGGTCACATGAAGGTTAATGAGCCTGTGATGTTTACAAAGACCCATCTGATATAAAAAATGTCCCTTACATGCCAAAGGTCACTGGTTAGAGACCAGGAGGAGACTCAGATCCCAGGGAGGGGTTTGTGTTAGGATATCTGGGTATCAAGCATAAAGATCTGTCAAATGAAACATGTGGAGAGGTTTGTGAATAAAGGAGCAGCCGAAAGAAGCTTTGTTGTTTAAGTCAGACACAGATTTTTAATGTGCTGTAATATTTATGCATTGAGAGCTGAAGATTGCCTGATGTGAAGTTTTGCTGCAGAGTTTTGTGGTGTGATTTTAGGTTCATATTCAGTGAGGATGTTTGTCAAAATTATCGCTAAATCACCTGAAAACATCGTTGTCAGGTAGTAAGTTTGGTAGTGTAGTTAGGAACTTATCTTTCTCTCTCTCTGTTTTTCTGTTCTTCACCTTTCCGACTCGTCTCTGCCTTCACTTCTTCGCCCCTCTTTCTTTCCTTCCCTTCCCTTTCCTGGTTCCCTCCTCCCGCCAGGTGCTTTGGCTGGCCTGATTGACATTGCTGCTGATTGGATGAACGACCTGAAGGAGGGCGTGTGTCTGAGCGCCTTGTGGTTCAACCACGAGCAGTGCTGCTGGACGTCCAATGAGACCACCTTCGCTGAGAGGGACAAGTGTCCTCAGTGGAAGAACTGGGCTGAGCTAATACTGGGGCAGGCTGAGGTAGAGGAACACAGGCACATGAAAGGAAGAGCATGCTGTCAATTTCAAACTGGACATTTTCCAAAAACATGCAGTATGTATGAGTCACTGCAGTGAGACCAAGAGGCTACAGCTTCTAAGCAACAATGCAAAAATAAAAATCCAACAGTCTAACAATTTAAAAAGTAGTAGTTTGCACCTTTTCTCATGAGCTCACTGCAGCTACAGTGACACTGACACAGCAACACGAGGGCAGATGTGGTCTCAGGCGTCCACAGAAGTATTTTTTTGTTATTTGTATTAAAAGTTTAGAAGTTTTTCTTTCACTCTTAAACTTTTCTCTCCCTCTTCATCCGTCCCTCTCTGCAGGGCCCCGGCTCGTACATCATGAACTATTTCATGTACATCTACTGGGCTCTGTCCTTCGCCTTCCTGGCAGTTTGTCTGGTTAAGGTGTTTGCTCCGTACGCCTGCGGCTCAGGGATCCCCGAGGTGAGGAAAACTTTGCTTTTGTAAGTCTCAGTACAGCTGAAACTTTCTTCGTTTTAACCTCTTCCGGTGATAAATTGATGTGCATGAAGGAAATCCTGAAATGTCTTCAGCTTCATGTTGGTAGACAGATTCTTTGTGCAGCGGTGCCGCTCAAGATGAATTTTCATCATCGTTTTAGTCAAATTAATGAACCAGATGGGCTTTTTTGTCTTTTTGTGTTTTCAGTGTGTGTGAAGTAGCTCATTGGGGGATCTTTGTGCACATTTTCTGATCGATTTGCCTCTCTGGGACTCTCGGTGAAAGAGTCTGATGGGTTTTAGGAACTTTAAATGTACTGAAGCACTTAAAAATTATTAATTCAGCGGGCAATGGGGAGATGTGAAATATTTGACTGCTATTTTAAGGTGAGCGCTGTGAGCTTTAAAAGGGGGGGAGGCTTTTGTTGCCATGGAAACACAAAAGCTGCACGTGTTCGACGATGACTTGGAAGCAGCCATGCAGCTCAACTAACAACACAGTGAATTCATGTCATTATTTCATTTTAATTTCCCGTGTTTATGTGTCTGATCCTGAGCACCTTGCTTTCCTCACACCTGTCGTCTCAGCTTGGCGTTAGTGTCACCTTCTTCTGCCTCGCTTATAGATCAAGACCATCCTGAGTGGGTTCATCATCCGGGGCTATCTGGGCAAGTGGACCTTGATGATCAAAACCATCACTCTGGTGCTGGCTGTGGCGTCGGGCCTGAGCCTGGGGAAAGAGGGCCCCCTGGTCCACGTGGCCTGCTGCTGTGGGAACATCTTCTCCTACCTTTTCCCCAAGTACAGCAAGAACGAGGCCAAGAAACGAGAGGTGAGAGTGAAGAAGTCTCGGCAGCACGAGTAATAAATATTTAATATGTACAAGTGTGTTTAGTAGTTTGTGCCTGTGTGAAAGAGCCCGGCTGATGGTGAGGTGTGCTTGTTTTGTGCTCTCAGGTTCTCTCTGCTGCATCAGCTGCCGGGGTGTCTGTTGCTTTTGGAGCACCAATCGGGGGAGTCCTCTTCAGCTTGGAGGAGGTGCATCAGCACTATAACAAGTTACTTTATGGTCTTGATTTAATGTGATGGTAACAACAACAGTATTAATCCACTAATCCTCTCCTCTCTCCCTCAGGTGAGCTACTATTTCCCTCTAAAGACGCTGTGGCGCTCATTCTTTGCCGCCCTGGTGGCGGCCTTCGTGCTGCGCTCCATTAACCCGTTTGGAAACAGCCGCCTGGTGCTGTTCTACGTGGAGTACCACACGCCGTGGTACCTGTTTGAGCTCATCCCTTTCATCCTGCTGGGAGTGTTCGGGGGCCTCTGGGGCGCCTTCTTCATCAAAGCCAACATCGCTTGGTGCCGGCGGCGCAAGTCGACACGTTTTGGTATGATGTGACCTCGTGGTGACCTCACCATTTAAAACTTGCCAGGAGGTTTACTGAGTGCTTAATGGTGGAATGATGGAATAAGGACATTTCTATCAGTCGATACCTTTTTCATGTTCTCCATATTGCTGTGTCTGAATTTAAAGATGCTCCTTTTCTGCTTATTGAGGTCTTAAGATCAACACGTATATGTTTCCCGTTTCATGTATACATCTTTCCATGAAGCAAACAGAGCAGTCATCTAAAGGGAAGCAGTGTTTAATCTGCTTTCGCGGTGTCTCACACAAACCTCTGTGTCTCGCTTTGTAGGCAGGTACCCGGTGTTGGAGGTGATCCTGGTGGCGGCCATCACTGCGGTCGTTGCTTTCCCAAACCCTTACACGCGTAAGAACACCAGCGAGCTGATAAAGGAGCTGTTCACCGACTGTGGTCCGCTGGAGTCTTCGCAGCTCTGTCAGTACCGCAGCCAGATGAACGGCACCAAAGCCTTCTCTGACGACCCCAACCAGCCGGCGGGGCCCGGCGTCTACTCGGCCATGTGGCAGCTGTGCCTGGCGCTCATCTTTAAAATCATCATGACTATATTCACATTCGGACTCAAGGTGAGGGTTTTTCTTTAATAATGAAGCAGATGTTTTGCCCTGCGAGTCTTCATCAGCACTAAAACATGTTCCTTTCTTATCCTCAGGTACCGTCGGGGTTGTTCATCCCCAGCATGGCCATCGGGGCGATCGCGGGGCGGATTGTTGGCATCGCCATGGAGCAGCTCGCATATTATCACCACGACTGGTTCCTGTTCAAAGAGTGGTGCGAGGTGGGAGCCGACTGCATCACTCCAGGCCTCTACGCTATGGTGGGAGCTGCAGCGTGCCTGGGTGAGTCAGCACATAATGGGATTGTTAAGCTTTGCCACCAGTTTGCGCCAAAGCCTTCACGTTTCAGCACCGGGGGGTGGGTGATGAGTGTATATGAAGGACTTTGAGATATCCTGCTGGTCTTTTAATAACTGGCTGCATCAGAACATGATACTCACTGTGAGTAACATGTGATCAGAGATTGTGTAGCTTTGGCTATGCGTGTTAAAGTCACTCATACTCCCTCTGTAGGTGGAGTGACCCGTATGACCGTGTCCCTCGTCATCATCGTGTTCGAGCTGACCGGCGGGCTGGAGTACATTGTCCCCCTCATGGCCGCCGTGATGACCAGCAAGTGGGTGGGCGACGCATTTGGCCGAGAGGGAATCTACGAGGCCCACATCCGCCTGAACGGATACCCCTTCCTGGATTCAAAGGAGGAGTTCACGCACACCACGCTGGCCCGGGAGGTGATGAGGCCCCGACGCAACGACCCACCGTTGGCGGTGCTCACGCAGGACGACCTGACTGTGGAGGAACTACAGGGCATTATCAATGAAACCAGTTATAATGGTTTCCCTGTGATCGTGTCTAAGGAGTCCCAGAGGCTGGTGGGCTTCGCTTTGCGCAGAGACATCACTATTGCTATAGGTAAGACTGGAGAGATGACACCTGAGCCCTCATGTACTTCTGGAGTTTAACAATGGTGGAAAGTGAATATTTTCCATATCTCTGCAGAGAACGCTCGCCGTAAGCAGGAGGGCATCGTGCTCAACTCCAGGGTGTACTTCACCCAGCATGCACCCACGCTGCCTGCCGACAGCCCTCGACCCCTCAAGCTTCGCTCCATCCTGGACATGAGCCCCTTCACTGTCACTGACCACACCCCCATGGAGATCGTGGTGGACATCTTCAGGAAGCTGGGCCTACGCCAGTGCCTGGTTACTCACAACGGGTAAGTGTGTCGTGAGTGTGTCTCAGGAGGAAGGAGGTGCTGTAAGTGCTGAAGGTGGATCCGTCTCACATCATTGTTTCTGATGTAACAGTTGTTACACACACACACACACACACTGTCTGGTGTTGCATGAGCCCCGGGATCCCTGGATTTATGCTGTAATCTGCATGGCCTGGCCTAATCCCTGTGCTGCACCTCCTTTTATCCTCCTGGTGAGCAGTGACGGTCTCTGCAGGAGAGACTGAGCTGCTGACTGAAACTAACCACAAATACATAACAGGTGTCACACAGTGAGCGTATAGACAGTAAGAGGAGCCGATGTGTGGTCTGAATCTGAGGAGGAACGTTACAGGTTACGCGAGGAACCTTCAGTGAAATTAATTTAAGCTAAAGTCTCGTCCACGTGTGGAGGAGATCCGGTCTGATCGGATCTTTGCAGATGTGCGATGTTGAAACTACGAGACAGGCTGTGTTTAATTTGCTGAGATGATCACTGGAGACGAACTGTGCAGCAGTGTTTGTTTCATTTACCGTTTTTAGGATTAACCTTTTATTTCTTTCTTAAATAATGACACTACCATTGTTTAAGTTTTATATTTTATATTTTTGTTGTTGTCAACAAATCTCATGAAATGACCAAAACTGTCAGTCAGCTTGACCACCCTGAAGGAGGTTCAGGATGATTTAAAGGATCTATTAAGATCTTTCCATCAACGTAGTCTATTGTTATTGGGCTTTGCTAGAGCAGCTTTGCTGGATTCATAGTTCAAAGTAATGTGGATACTGGGTCTTCTTCCATCTGAACAGACAGTCGTTTTAGCTCCTGTCCCTTTAAGCCAGCCTTCTTCTGATTGGCTGCCCCTCCTAGAGAAGAAGAGCAGGTAGGCAGGGACTTTGCTCAGAGTTCCTGAGATGACTGTATTAGTGATATACACGCTGTGTGATGTCATACAGAGCAAAACATAGGAAAAAATCAGGAACTGAGCACATAGAGCAGTCTGAATGCTGAGTTTTTGCCTCAGAGTCACTCGTCTAATAATTGAAAATGTTTAATATGAACACACTCCTGCCACAGTAAAAAAGGAACAAGGCCTCCTTTATATTATTCTAATTATGAAGAGCAACGTTACACAATGATTGCAAAAATAAGTATTTATAAAAGACTGAGCAATCCTACAGAGATTAGAGGGATTAGATGCATTGGTTGGATTATTTTTAGCTGCTAATACATTTTGGTTCTTAATGACTCAATGTTGGATAAACCTAAAGTCAGTTAATGCACCTGTCTGATACTCTGCTGTAACGTAATCTTTTTTTACAGCTTACAAATATTGAGTTAAGCTCATGAACCACTTTATTAGGTACACCTTGCTAGTTCTGGTTTTGTTGTCACAGCTGCTTGAATTCTTCAACAAGGTGCTGGAATCATTCCATTTTGGTCCATGTTTACACGGGAACTCACGCAGTTGCTGCAGATTTGTCTGCTGCACATCCAGGATGAGAATCTGCCACAAGCAGTCTAACAGGTGTACCTAATAAAGTGGCAGATGAGTGTAAAACAGTATTGCGTGTTGATCTCTTCATGGGATCTGTTGACAGAAGAATCAGTCATAATAAAAGTTATTAAACCGTTATTCTTTTATCGTTACACGTTGCATTAATTTCTAACTTTAGTTGTATTTGCTTGTTTTTTTTTGTTAGTTTCGCAGTTTTGAGTTGTATTTTTGTTGTGTTTATTGTGTCCTGCTGCTGTGTGTTCTCTCTCTGTGTCTGTCTGTTGTTGTTGTTTTGGGCAGTGTGCTGAGTAACGGGTGTGTGTTTTCAGGATTGTGTTGGGCATCATCACTAAGAAGAATATATTAGAGCATCTGGAGGAGCTCAAGCAGCACACGCCGCCCCTGGTGACTAGCCCCGCCCCATTACACACGTGATCTGTTCCCCCACTTTTTTTTTTCTTCTTTTTTTTTTTGTTTGCACCTGTCTCTTAGGCTCCGCCTCTTAGGGGAGGGGGGGGAATGCATGAAGTGTAGTGTGAAAAGCTGTTGGCAGTTCCCGGCTAAAACATCCAGACTTCCTGCCCTCTTCCTTACTTCACGCACTCCTCTGCTCGTGGGTTGGTTTGTTGTGGATTCTCCTCTAATGAAGTCAAACATGCGTAGACAGACTAGTCTGACCTTCATCTTCATCGCTGGTAGCTGTAGCGGTTTTGGCGTCATCGCGTAGAGACGCATTAGGCTGGTCCTGTAATGTTGGACCTCGATGGGAACTGTCACCCACATCAGTCCAGAGCCCCCATCAGACACGAGCTTCAGCGCTTACTGTAAATGTGCAGGATGCACAACGACTCGTGTCGGACACAGTGGGAGTCACACGAAGGGCCAGGCAGAAAGGCTCAGCTCCTCAGGCATGGATTAAGCCCCATCTTAGACTTAAACCTTCACTGAACTGGGACTGGGTTTTAATGCATGTCTGCGAAACTGGATAACAGATTTTGACATGCTTTAACAAATAACACAGCCTTCATCTCACTTGTGATTTGGTCCTCAAGAAAAAAAGTTGATAACCTTTATAATGTTTAGTCCAAGGTTATTGTTAATAACATTGGTAATAAAAACTCAAGGTAGTTTAAAAGCAGCAAAAAACACAGAGAATGAACTCAAATTATGAATTTTACTTAGAAAACTGGAATAAAAAATATAAATGCAATCTCCATAGTTTTAGCTAACGTCACCTACCTGAGGAGGAATCACTTCACACTGCTGAAACTTGTATATTAATCACTGAGAACATTTAAATCGAGTGCTATGACTAACAACAACTAAACTAAAACATCCATAAAGTGCATTAATGCACACGCATCACTTAAAAGCTCCAGTTTGCATGGAGTGTGTAAGCAAACAGAAGCGAGTCATAAACTAACACTGTGCCTGATAACTGAGCTATTACAGGCTATAAAGCCTGCTGAGCTAGTTTTAATGTCTGATGGACGATGATGGCACGTAGTTTTAAAATGTGAATACCACAAACCGAACAATGCTGATACAGATGTGTTTGGGCAGCTTTATAGTCGGTGTAAAACTTTGGATTTGATGCACAGTTCTCCGCCACTAATCCAGATTTAGACGCTCTCTTTTGCTTTTCATGGATATTTTTATTTACACAGCTGCAGATTTTCAACCATATTGAGCGAAAGATGTTCTACACAAGTTCACAAATATTAACCGAAACAGTGACTTCCTGGTTTAAAAAATAAACAGTAGTTTAGCGGACGCGTGACGAGTGCCGCTGACGGTGTCTGAAAGGGGCTCGGTAGATTCCCAGAGAGCAGATCTCATCCCATTGACCTGCATTTGTACACACAGTAGCCGTTTTGTGCTAGCCCCGTTCACTCACAGCAACCTGGTAGTTTTATCGAGTTTCTGGCTGACCGCGTGATCAGAGACACTCAGCATGTGTGCAGTCGTGTAACCGTGAAGCCTGTTGTGCGTTTCCCATCTCCCTCTCACAACAGAAGTCATTTCGAGCTCAGCCTCCCAAAGTTTTCTGTCTTCATTAACTGCTTTCCCCCCCTTTTTTCTGTTTGTTTTTAAACCCCTCGCCTCTCAACCACAACCGCGCCTGGGTCTCCACAGATTGACGACATCTGAGCCGTCACCTGTACAACGACTGGGCGAGTAGCTAGCCGCCTTGGGAAAACAGACCACCGTAGTTTTAGTCCTTTTAAAGATTGAGGGGGAGGGGGTTAGTAGGAGGGAGGGGGACGATCTGTAGTGATGCGACTCATTCCCATAATCCCCCTCATCCTGCAGTGATAGCACTCATGGTGGAGTGACGATGTTGTGTTGACTGGTGCCAGTAGTGCTGTAGCTTATGTAGCTAGCGTGCGATGATCACATGAGACCCTTTGTGAAGTGATTACTAATCCTGTTCTTTAACCTGCCGATGTTTCCCCTGAGCCAGCAGTGTCCCGCCTTCCAACCCAGAGTGGGCTCACAGCAGACATCAAGGTGTTAGAATACATGCTGGAGTAAATCTTAAATAAGCATGGTTATTATAAGCAAGAAGAAGGAAAATAGAAACTTTTAAAGTAAATTATAAGTCTAATGTGTTTATTATCATAGAAACACACAAAAAACACAACATCATTCGCACAAGCTCCAGCTGATAATAATAACCTGTAATAAGCAACACCACCTGGAAACTATCTGTTTCCAGCATTTGAAGCTTCAGTATTTGGGGCGCAACGCTAACGCCGTATTCGACGTTAGAAACGACCGTGTCTGGATGAAAGGACGGAGGACTCGTTCATCAGCTAACATGGCTGCATGGGTAAACTGCAGCTCACGCACGCGTGTATCAGCTGATAAATGCTCAGCAGCAGAAGAATAATGATGGTCTGCAGCACAAACAGATGTGTGACCTTGCAGAGAAGAGTCGGGTGTACAGCACGGTTACAGGCTGCTTTATTAATAACGTGTCTTAATGTTAGTGCAGGTGCTGTTTAAAAGGGAAAAAATAGGTTTGGTTGTGTCTGTGCTACTTTCACTTCCTGGCCCAGATTTTTACCTGCGATTAAAAGAAGCCCGAGGCAGGTCACTGCTGGTTTAACTAGAAACATTGTGGTCACTCTTCACCTGACCCACTCTGATCTGCACCTGGCTTCCCGAGCGTCTGCGGCCGGTCTGATCGGCCAGCGGGGGAACCCAGGTCTGATCTGTGTGGCTGCAGTTTCACGCCTCCACAGGTACCTCAGCTCCACCCACTCAGACCTGGGTTTGTTTCAATTATTTGCCTTCTAGGGTCAAAACACAGCTGAAGATCACAATTAATCATAAATGCATGAACACCTGACCGCATTAACACAAAGCACACTGAGCTCTTTGGACCCAGCTCTACATGATTTGAGCTCTGTAGGAGTCACATAGCTTCTGCTTACGGCTCTCAGCTGTTTCTCCTCTTCACCTGACCTCGGACTGCAGTCAGCAGGAGCATCGCCGATGTTGAAAAGCTGTCGTGTTAGTTATTAATGACCTCACCTGACTGACTAAATCCTTTACAGTGTCATACAGAGAGAGTGCTCCATAGTGCAGCGAGGTGGAGTTACCACTGGAGTCAGAAATCGCTATTTAAATATGATTATTATTGTTAGGAAATCAGCTGTAAGTTATCACAACTGGAAGTCACCTGTGTTTTGTGGAAACATCCAGGAAAGATAAATCTGAAATGCTAACAGATCAGAAAAGGGAAAATAAATCGTAAAATGTGGAATTTCACACTTCTGGGATTCCCCGGTTACTGCAAGAGATGCATTAATTAAAACTGTGTTTTCAGACCCTGAGTTCTGCCTGTCAGGCTGTCTAAAATATAGGAAAATGCAGCGTACAGCTCAACAGCTGTAGACTTTCTGGCTCAACACTGTTCAAACCCTCCATCATTAAGTTGTTTTTTTTTTAGCAATCTGAAATAAAAAATAAATTTTTTGTGAAATTAGGGTCAGAATGTTGTTGATTTCACAGACCCATGACGACAGGCTGTATAAGTCAGTCACCTTTGCCGATTTCTTGTGAGCAATATAACCGCCAGCGACACAAAGCGGGTCTGTCAAGAGTCGAACTTTGAGGCGATCGACTACAAATGAGGGTGAAGTGTACTGCTGATTGATATATGACAGAGTGGTAAACCGATTAGAGTGGTTACCTTGGCAACTGGAGCTTGGACTCTCCACTAGCAACCAATGATGCTTTAAAGTGAGTCCCTTCCTGTGTGAACGGCCCTTTAATGTGATGCTGTGGCTGTCGTCTGGTTACCTTTGGGGACTCTGTCAGACAGTCAGGGCTTTAAAATGTGTCAAACATTAGAAATATTTCTCACAGGTTTAACCAAAGAACAGGAACGATTGACGTGTTTTTGTGACAGGCAGTAACAAAGTGTCTAAAGATACAAGTTGTCAGTTACGTGTAGACACAACACTGGTTCAAAGCATCCAATGAAAAACTTTGAAAGACTGCAGAAGTGTTGCTCAAGAGAAAAAAATAAGAAAGCCGGACTGCTCGGAAGCAAAATATAAAGAAATGAGGGCTGGCTCAAGACTTTTGCACGTCACTGTAGTGTTTGCTGTCTGTTCTAACTGCAAAAGCTTTAAATTGGACTGAATAAAAAAGAAAAGGCGATGACGAAAAATATAAAAATGTCCTGTCTGACTCCTGTGACAGGCGCCCCCTCTTCCTCTGCTCCTCAGACTTTTCTCCTGTTCACTGCTTCCTGTCTCCTCTGAAGGATCCAGCTCCTCCTTTTGCTCAACAGCAAATCTGAACCGGCCGTGGCGGGGGTCTGAAGCGGGGGAAGCTGGGTGCTGTTTCTCACCTGCCTTTTTCCTCCTCCTCTTCCTCCACTGCTGACTTTTGCTTCCTCAGGGACTCGTGCTTTTGTTGGCCTCATTCTGACACAGATTCCTATCATTAATATTTCATACCAGAGCCAAATTTATATCATGTGATTCTGTTTTTGCCAACAAAAACATGATGTTTTACTGTTTCCTGCTTCACTTCACTGCAAACCACCACCACCTCCTCATGCTTCTGTCCCTCTTTGTCTCCCTCTGCAGGCGGCTTCTTGGTATTATCACAAAAAAAGATATCCTTCGTCACATGGCTCAAATGGCAAATCAGGATCCAGAGTCCATCATGTTCAACTGATCCGCTCCTTCCAGGACGGCTGGGGTGGAGGGGGCAGCGAGGAGGAGGAGGAGGAAGAGGTGTGCCTCCTGAACGGCTCCAATCTCTGACACTCGGACCCCGTTTTTGTTTGTTTTTAGTTTTCAGCTGTAGACCCTGAACCTCACTGACTGACTGACTGAGGCTTCCAGAGACTTTCAGGTCACCCGAGGAAAAGGCGATGACACAAGACTTTGTTGTCATCGTCCGGCTGCCGAGGATACGACGAGGTCACGGGTCGAAGGCGCGCAGACACACAAGGAATGCACTTTTTACACACACACTTTTGCACTCGCAGACAACCTCACACATGCATGCTGTACACAGACACACACACACAAGACTCCCTAAACCTGTACAGCTAAGCCCATTTTCACTCTACACGTGCCTCACCCCCTTGTCCTGTCTCCCTCCTCTGTGGTGGACGCTGCCTGGATGGGGTCAAAGGTCAGAATGAACCGCTGACGAGGAACGCGATGAGGGACCTTGAAGCCTCCAGGCTCCCGTTTAAATAAAGTTTCAAAAAAACAACTCGCTTCCCTCACCCCCACGCGCACCTGAGCTGTCCGTCCTGCAGAAGTTCACCTTGTTTACCTGTGAAGTGTGTGTGCGTGTGTATGTATGTTTGTCGTTAGCACCACTACATTCCAGCCAGGTTATCATCGGAGGTGAGGGGATGTGCTTACGCTCCTCACCCTGAAAACACAGCGGCCTCTTGTGATCGCATCATGGCACGCTGCTGCTTCCCTGGGTCATGTGAAAATGAGACGTCTATAAGGGGTGTGTGTGTGTTTGTGAGAGAGGGGGAGGGAGGACGGTACTGTATTTCAAGAACAAATGTGTTCCCATTGAGGAGGGAAGAAGTGAAGATCTCTGTGCGTCCATTTCTGAGCCAGTTTGAGCGTGTGTGTGTGTGATAGAGAGAGAGTGAAAAGGAAAAAGGTTGAGTTTTGTGGAATCACAGTTTGTTTTCCCTCCTGTGACCTTTAGATTATTGCTCGCCAGTCATTTCCAAAGTCTGCTTTAAGTGATCAGTTAGTTCATCAGTAACACGTCTCATGTACCTTCAGCCGTCGTGTCACCTTTAATCATTTTAAAATCTATAAATATTGGTTCTCTCCTGTCTGAGCCCCCACAGGTGGTTTTTAACACTCCAAACTCATTTACACAACAAAGACTGACAGAAAGAGAGATTTGATCTGATCAACGCTGTGATCAGTGCTTTGATCCAGACCCAGTGTTTGGGTTAAACCTCCTCTTAGGTCTTTAAATAAACGTGCTTTGTCCAAACATTCAGAGCGCGTGAAGCTGTAAATCCTCACGTTTTAGAAGATGAAGCCAGCAGACGTTCATTAAACATTAAACTTTTATCTGCACTACAGATGTTGGAGTTCAAGAGATTGTTTTATATAGAGTTTGTGCTCTGATCCAAAGCTGCCGCCACCTTAAATCCACACGTGTTTGTTGGGTCAGACGTGTCATTAATGCCTCAGATGAAGCGTGCTTTTTTTTCCCGTGTTGTTTTCAAGGTTGAAAAGAACTAAAAAGAATAAAACTGCAGAACATCTGGCTGCAACTGTCCGCCGCGTTCGATCACACCAGGTTTCTTTTTCTTTTCTCCCCACGTCTGCCAAGTGCCTGGCACAAGTGTTTTGTTTTTGTTTTTTCTATTAGGCTTTCACACCCCAAGTTTCCCCCCCTTTTTAAATCAAACGTCATCACTTGATCAAGGGAAATGAAGTGAGGTGTGTGTGTGTGTTCCTGTGTCCGTCTTTGCGTTGCAGTGACTGTCCTGCTGTGGTGTGACAGGAAGCGGCAGAGCATCGTCTTTGTTACCTGTGGTGTTGCCTAACGTTGTGTTTCATACTGATCTTGATGTTTTTCCTTTTTTTTTTTTTTTTTTTTTTTTTTTTTTTTTGGTTTTTTTGTTTATTTTTTTTTTTTTTTTTAAT
>VURO01040668.1:24502-70509 GCA_015108175.1 Pelvicachromis taeniatus
CTGGATAGAGTTGTGCATTACTATAATGAATTTCATGTATGATTACAACAATTGTTTGATTGTATATTAAAAATAAAACCTGTAAAGATTAAAATTTGTTTTAAATTAAAAAGAAAGATTGAAGTTGCACACGTGGACTGATGCCTTATTTGTTCTCTCGGCAGGTTTTGCTTGTCCGGCTGTTGAGCTCCACTTGTTAGCTGTCATGAAGCTCACAAAAGTCGTCGGTTTTAGACACACTATTCAAATTTTATAGTTTCCATGGAGACACAGTTTGCAAGTTTATTTACCCTTTTCATTAAAATACATCAGGGGTCACCAACCTTTTTGAAAGTGAGAGCTACTTCTTGGGTACTGATTAATGTGACGGGCTACCAGTTTGACACACACTTCTGAAATAACACATTTCCTCAATTTAACTTTATGTTTAAAGTTGTTATGATTAATAATGTAATTTATCTATGTAAAGACACTGATTATGGCAACTGTTTCCGTGGAGACCAGCTGGCGCTGATCTAATATTTAAAAATAAACATTTTTCTATTTATTATCCTTAACAAATTGAAACCAATGCAATTGTGATTTTAAATAATAGCAGCAAAAAATAAAAATAGATGCAGCTTACTGGTAAGTTGTTATAGTGAGCTATTTTTAGAACAGGCCCGCGGGCACCATGTTGGTGACCCCTGAAATAGACACTTATTCTTAGAAAAAAACATGCCAAACAGAGGACATAGTGGGGGCTCTATAAAATACAAATCCATCACCTGTTGACTGACAGATTACCAGGTCCAAAGGAAAGCTTTTACCTTCATTAGGTACACCTGATCAACTACTTGTAAATCTATTATCTAATGAGCTAATCACATGGCAGCAGCTCAATACATTTATTCATGTAGACGTGATCAAGATGACCTACTGAAGTTTAAACTGATGCTGGTCTGACTGTTACAGAAACCGCTGACCTGGGATTTTTCCCACACAGACATCTCTCTGGTCTATGACCAGCAGTTTTCTGGAGGAATTTATTTTGGCCAGACTACTTCAAGCTGAAAGGCAGGCAGCAGTAACTCAAATAACTATTGTTATAGACTAAGAGATGCAGAAGAGCATCTCTGAATGTTGAAACACATGGGCGTGCATCCATCCATTTAAACACCACAGCCCACCAGAGTATTGATGCCAATCATATCCATCCTTTTATGACCACAGTGCACCATCTGATGACAGCTTCCAGCAGGGTAACACACTATGTCACAAAGCTCAGTCACCAGATCCTCTCCAATAGAGCAGCTCTGGGATGTGGTGGAGGAGGAGATTCAAATGTGTGCGTTTGCCTGAGGAAGAACATGCAGATCAAACTATCACTTCCTGTAAACGTTTTAAGGATTTCATTATTCTTTGTAGTCAAATGCTGTGCAAATACTCTGCTCCCTGTTTTGCGTGTTGTTGTTTATTTAAGGTCAGGCACTTAGAAACATTCGCAGGAATGGGCGCACACTCACTTTCTGTTCTCATGTTGCTCCACAGCCATAATTTGCCATATTGTTGACACACCGGCATGTGTGTGGTATAACTTTATATCATCTAAAATAAAAGCAGAATTTGATGTGAAACTGATGATGTAAAAAACACAAAAACTTGTTTTTACAAAACAATGCTATCCACTTCATCAGGTTCTTTCTCCAAAGCCACAGGAAACAGGAAATGCCACCTAAATTTAGTGTGGATCTGCTTACCCACCGGCTCATCTTACCCCACTTTCCTACAAGGACACACTGACACTGTGTGTGTTTGTGGCGGGACGGAACAGGCAGCTAACAGGTTTCCACTAATGATTTGCTGTGCAGTATAATGTACAGTATAAAACACATCTTCTCTCTCATTCAGTGTCTTCTCCTAATAGTCTCTGTGGTTGCAGCTTCCTCAAGAACTGCTCCGTCAAACAACATGAGTGAGTTCAGCCATTTATCACAAAAAACACCTGTCCGTAAGTTTCAGGCCATCAGTCTGGTGAAGTTTGTGCAAGTAAAATTATTTTCTGACCTTTTTTTTAAAACATTTTTTATCTTCATTTCATTGCTTCACAGGCTTTAGTAGTTTCATGCTGGCTCATTCATAACAATCTCTGAAAGCTGCAAAAAGTTAAATGATAACTAATAATTGTAAAATAACTTTCCCTGCACACTGTGGCTGTGGCAGAAAACTTTCTTTTAAAACTCTGTAGTCTGTAAACACAGTCTGAAATCATTTTTAAACAAACTCAAAAATATCTCGTGTACGATCAAACGTGACAAGTTTCATATTTTGGAACTACGACCTGCAAATATTTGGGACATTTGCACGAGAAATTAGAGCTGTAATCAGAACTGTATTCTTCAGCTGCTTGTCTGAGACACGTTAAACTAATTAAACAATCATGATTTTAAATATTGGATGAAATCTGATGCGTGAAGTAATTTCTGTTTATACATGTTGGTAAAACAGTTATTAATTGCTTTTTATGTGATGTTAAAAAAAGGATTTCAAGTCCAGCAGGTTCTAATTAGTGCAGACAGGAAGTCCTATAATGTTGTCACAGACGCAGGAACAGGATCGGGTTTGAGAGGTTCAGGTTTCCCAGAGATGAACCAGCTTGTGTGAGCAGTCCCTGCAGTCAGAGGATCTCAGAGACAGGACAGCGATCCACGTCTCCTCATATCCACTTACACATCTATCATTCATGCCTCTGTCCTTTCTCTCTTCTCGTCTGCTCCTCTTGCAGATGAAAAAACAAACGGGGCTTTCTTACCTAAATCCATATTATCGTTGGCTAACCTGAAGGCGCTGCTTTCAGAAGCTTGAAAAGCTCTGTGAACATTTTGTGTGCAGCTTCTCAGTTTGTGTGTTTGTTGTTGTGATTTCAATGAAGAGGAGCTGCTGTTCACCTGCGTCCAGAGAGAAATGACACTGATTTTATTTTTCCTCTTCTCAGGAGATCCGTTTCCTCCATCACCTCCGTGTCTGGCACAGCCGCGTAGCCATGGCTACCACAGCCATTACACAAAAAGGTCCAACTTGCATTATTAACGCCCCTCACATGAATGCCTTCGGGAGCATGCAATTTCAATTTGCAGAAAAAGCACATACCTCGAATGGTTTGTAATTGGACTGCAGTGAAAAGGAATAAAAGGACCAAACCTTCAGTAACTTTGGTTAAGGAGGCCTGTTACTCCCACCCTACATTTTTATTCTTGGATTCTACTAGAGTAGCTTTGCATGAGTCATACCTCAAAATAAGTATTATTAGTATTATTACAGGGCATAGTTGCAGCTACCTGATGTTTTAGCTTGTTCCCGCTTTCAGCCTATCAGAAGTAAGATGGGTGTTCCCTTTTCTCACAAGCGGTAACCAAGGCAGCTAGCTTCATGTTTGATGGGTTTTTACACCAGATGCTCTTCCTGACACAAGCCCAAAGAGATTTGTGTCTTCTTCAGCAACTGAACCAGTAACCTTGCTTGTCGGGTGACTCAACTACAGGCCACAAGAAGATAAGACGACTATAAATAAATATAAGTATTGGGAAGTCTGGTTTAAAGTTGCTCTTGTTTGCTTCATTGTTTGGTTGTTTCTGTGGGCAGCTGGTACTCCGATTGTGATGTAGCTAATTAATGAGCTCGGTGCAAAATCGGTGCAGGGGATATTCCTAAAATGGTCATCTCAGGCAGACAGCTCTGGTTTAGAGCACAGAGGCACCGCCCAATTCCTGTTCAATTCAAACCATGTTTGTGAGGGGCAGCCAATCAAGACAAAGATGGCTTTAAGTAGCGGTTCTCTGAGGCAGATATTCAGCTACAAATACGAATAACAGTTAAACAGTTAAATCTGTGGCCTGTTTTTTATTGTTAGTGATGACTAACAATTGGAGTTGTCGGGTCAAGCAAAGCACACCAGAAAAAGTCTGAGAACTACTGGTGTAAATGGAGAGGAGCCAATAATGGCTTATTTCATACAGGGTTGCACACGGAGGGTTGTCATAAGATGAGTAAGGATTACTTTGAATTGTGAATCACGGAAAGCTGCTCTAATAGCTGGAAATGAGCATAATAAGCTCCATTTAATATCCCAACTTCACGACTGACAATAGAAAAAGACCAAACTGTGGAATCATTTTAAGCACAGCACTTTCATTTTATTCCACTACAAAAGAGAGGCATCTCAAGAGCACCAGTAGAAGCAGAACATCGCCCACTCATCTCTGCCACAGACTGGACTGTAAGCCAAGCAAAGGGCCAAACAAAAGGAGTCCTTTCAGTCCCAGAGAAAGATGTCTAACATCCCGACATGCAGCAGAAATACGACTGTACTGTAAAGGCTCTGCAGAAGCGAGACGAAGACGCGGAAATCAGGTCAGGAGTCAAAAAAAAAAAAAAATCGCAAAGGAAGCGAAGCTGCTCTTCTCTACTCAAGCGAAAACAAGACACCAATCTTAGGAAGAAGATACAAATGGCTAATAAACAAAAATCACACCACAAAATGGGCAGTAATAATGAAAATACTCAAAAGTATTTCAAAGGAGATCTAAGCTCCACCCAGTATGTGTGTGTGCGCTCTCTCTCTCTCCTGGCTTACTTTCATGTTTTTAGAGACACAGAGAGCTGTACAATCATGAGTAAGCGGTCGGACTCTCGGCTATTGCTCCTCGAGTCCGGCATGCATCTGTAGGCTGTGACAGTAGCTGGATGTGAATTCTGGAGCAGATCTAGGAAGCTCGCTTTCACAATGTGAAAAGAAGAGCACGCAGAGCAGCTTGAGGCAGATTTCTGAAGTATGTCATTAAAAACCCCTAGCACTGTAAGAGACTACCAACTGAAAAATCCCCACAATTCTTTAAATAAGAACACAGGAAATGCCCGTTTACAATGCTTTGCTTGTTACATTTACACTGATATTCCTCCGCCCAGGTACATTCAAGTATCCAGAGTGACAGAGTCTCCTTTTGATTTATTTTCAGTAGATGAGCCTGCAGAGGTTTAGAGACATTGTTCACAAACGATAAATAAAAGTGATTGTTTCTCTTCAAAATGTGAACTTACAAATGTTTATGGACCTTTTTTCAAGTGGAAATGCATAGCAGGGTAACGCATCGTCTCTCCGGAGCTCGCCACAGTTCGTCACACGTGGCTCTCGTAGAACACCTGGCATGGGGGGGTCTTGCTCACCACCGGTTCGGCGGCGGCGGCGGCGGCAACGACGGCAGCCTGCTCGGTGTCCTCGGGCTGCTCGTTGTGATGAAGAGGGGCAGGCGACGGCGGGGACGAGGATGTCGTAGCCTCGGGCTGCTCTGCGGCTTCCTCGCTGTACCCTCCGACGGCGAGTGGCGGGTGGACCGACACCTGAATGGCAATGTGCTGCGGCTGCTCATGATCGGAGGAGTTGTCGGAATCGGCGGCGGGTGACTCACTACGCCCCCGCTCCCTCTCCTGCAGGATGGTAAAGACGTCTCTCACCCCAATAGAGGCGAGCCGGCGTCCGTCGGGAGCCTGCCTGAGGAAGGTGTGCCTCATCTCCTCCACCCCCACCACCTCCAGGATCTCCTCCATGAAGGTGCGGCAGTTCATGATGAGCGGGGGCAGCGGGATGCTCCGAGCCAGCTCCTCAATGTACCGTGCGAACTCCATGGTCTTGAACTGCGTCACCTTGGCGAGCTCCAGCGTCTTGGCCGAGGTGATGATGGGGATCCTCTTGGCGATCTCGAAGGCCTTCTGCAGCTTCTCGGCACCTTCGGTGCGGAAGAACTCGTTGATGGCTTTCTCCGTCTTCTTCAGGTGGCTGCTCATCATGCAGAGGCGCGTGACATTCAAGATCATGATGATGGTGAAGGTGACCAGGCACACCACCATGTAGTACACACCCATGTCGCCGTTGGTGAACACCACGCGCAGCGTCACCGTGCAGTTGGAGATGCCGTACGCGTTGGACGCCATGCAGGTGTACTTCCCGCGGTCCGCGAACTCGATGGCCGTGATGTTGAGGACACCGTTGTCGAGCAGCGACCACTTCTCTCCTGCAAACACAGAGAAGGTCACGAATGTGGAGAAGACAGAACAAACCAACAAAAAACATTTAAAGAAACGAAAACACAAATGTGTTAGGAGGATTTGTGTCACTGCTGCTGGTTTTCCCTGTTAACGTGCAGATTCTGTTCCTTGGAAGTTATTTTGGTCGTCAACAACATGAGATTTTTCCTGGCCCACACTGAGCCTCTGACTCTGTCTTAGAGGCACTAATGGTCTTTATCTATTCAACGCAATGACTCTGTTACCTTGTTTGACAGAAATAAAGACATTTTTATCTTCTATCATTAATAAGAAAAGAAGTGTTATGTTTGAGTAAACTAAATCCCAATCAACAAATCTGGTTAAAAATTATTTTAGCCAGATGCAGCAGCTCCCACTGAGACATCTTTGGGGTTGCCATACCGTTAAGACCATACAGAAAAAAAAACCCTCATTAGTTTTAGCAGAAACTGGGCATCCTGACCAGATTTAGAATCATGGTACAACACGGCCTGACCCTGAAAATCCTCTTAATGCATCAGTCTCCCTGCTCTGTGAGTCTGCTGTAACCTCTCCTCAGATGTGTTTCTGCAGCTTTGAAGAGAAGTGCTGTGTTTTTTTCCTCCCTTCTCTCTCTGTGTTTTAGAATCCATCCGCTCAGGAAAACACACCGTTTTATCTTCATGCCTGGCCCGTTACTGCACAGAAAGTCCTTTAATACAGCAGCCCTCTCTGACTCACCTCTGTGCTGAATTCAACAGTACAGCATGTTGATGGGATAAATGAGCTGACTCATTTTAGGGTAACATGTGGTTTGCATGTGTGCGCAGAGTAGAAGTGACCTTAGTGTTCCTGCCAGGGTTTCAATATTTAAACATGTCTCAGTGTGCTGGGGTTTCCAGCACTGATCAGCACAGAAACGATCGGTTTACAAGTGGAGCTACGAACTCCTGGATTTTTGTGGTTCATTTAGAAGCGTGTAATGAAGCCATCTGTAAAGTTTGCTTCCCTGCTAGCTTACATTTGATAGCACACCTCGATCACAGTTGTGGTGACAGATAACCAACAGCACCGGTCATACAGCTCCGGAGGTAACTTGAGACGTGTCTAATTAAAATGTGGTTTATAGTCAAATCCATGGCGGAGCCATTCAAACAGGGTGTGTGTGTTTCTGTGTGTGTATAGCCTAAATGTTTACTGGTTTAGTATGTTCTCATTAAAATAGTGAAGTGGCTGTTTAAACTGAGAAACTGCCTGGAGTCAGTGTGGTGGTGTTAACACCTGTGTGTGGTTTAAAGGAGAAGGAGGAAAAGCACTCGATGCCTGCTGTTCTCGCCCTCATGACCTATTCTAGCCCGTGACAGAGGAGCGGACGACTTCCTCTAACAGTCCAAAGATGTACTTGTTAGGGAGGTCTGTGGCATACCATATTGTCAATACCTGTATAAATTTCTAAGTGACATAAAATACCACATGATGATTTCATTGTCACAGCAGCTCCGTGTGGTTATGCGCTCTAGTGCGTACAACACTCATCATCTAAACAATCAGACAGTAATATAATAAAGAATGAGTTGCTTCAACCTCTTCCAACACAGCAGAATACTTGGTAGAAAACTGTGTTCACTGAAGGTGGGACCTTGTTTTACCACTTGAGGCAAAGATAAATAAAAAAATAATAATAACCCACCATTAAGCATAACAAGGATATGCTTTTATATGCTTTTTGCTAGCTGCACCCCATATGTCAAACGGTGGATGAAAGTTACAGTTACTGGGTGGAAACATCGCAGGCAGAAAATATCAATTTCATTTTTATGTGACAATGTTGTGCGTTACAAGCTTAGATTATTAATAATAACAATTAAAGTGTTAAGCAGCCGTGTTATACTTGTGTGCCTATGTTTAAATTTGTGCTGTATCGCTCCTACTGCTCCATAATGCTGTTACTGTTCAGTGTTTTTATTTCTTCTACATCATCAAAAACATCCTAAATTCTGTTGACATATTTTGATATGATTTGTATGAACATTACATTTATGCTTTGATTTATGTTAGGATTAAACTAGATGTAGCATGTTGCTGACTGGGCTGCAGAGGTGCTGCTGGAGAAATTGTTACTTTCAGACCAAACAACGTTTGTCGTTTCAGCCTGATTCCAATCTTTGTGCTGAGCTCAGCTCATGAGACGCTTGTCTGATAAGGTTTTGCAGTCCAGCACAGTGCAGGTGCGTTCCACTCGCTCTGCAGTCTTTCTACAGGCAGTCAGATGATTCAAGTTAACATCCCTGAGTTATTGCTGTTTTCTATCTTGGCAGAAGTTGTTTTTAACGACACACTTTGCACACTCTAAAACAGAGTAACGTTTTAGTGAATCCATCTCCTCCCCAACTACTCGCTGTCTCTACTGTGTGGGAGCAAGAGATGGACAGAAATCGCAGAGGGCTTTTACAAATCTGCAGTATGAAGTCTAAAAACAACTTCTGCTGCTTTCTACTCGGCAATCACGATCAATTTCCCACACTGCTATCCTCCGGAGGAGAAGGATGAATGGGCCTTCAGGAAACGTAGCCTGGCCAGCAAACAGTGTCCCGCCCATCCGCCTTTTTCATGTGGAGGCGAGCATTTCTAATTTTATCACCACCACCGGATTATAACATGACTGATGTGCTGCCGAGTACTACGAGTTAACAAACCGCAGAGGCCTGTGCTACGAAGCAGGATGTGGGGTTTATCGCGGGAACTTCAGGGTTAACCTTGGGTGTTTTACTCATGCTTCACACGCCACCTGCTCCTGAGCAGGTTCTGTTCAAAATAAGAGATCAACAGGTACAAAACTACTGACCAATTAGTATTCCTGAATAGTGACTTTCCTGCCCTTTTCCTCTCACACACTCACATCTGCAGCAGCTGTGCTCCCTTCAGTCATTATCATGTGTTTAACATGTAACATTATAACTTTAGTTTTGTAAAAAGCATACACAGATCTTTCACCAGCAGATCTGTGCATGTTTCTGATTGGCCAAGTACTGCTAACGTCACCCCCTTTCATTTGAAAGTGTTGCAGCTAGATTGATAAACCCTGGGCAGACTTATGGAGTTGATAACCAGCTTCTCGTGACAACTTGACTGCTAACGTTACAGTAAGGGAGACCTGATAACAGAAAGATGTCCTGGATATGACAAACTGGTTTCGTTTTACAGGCTCCGAGTTAGTAACCCTGCTCTGTTTATTACTCAGTGAAGTACTGCCAGCTATGGAAAAGTCTATCTGCCCCTAATTATATTCCTGAGTGTAACCCAAGGGAAAAGCTGACGGGTACAAACGCAGTTCTGGATTTGTGGGTCATAATAACAACTGCGGCTTCTTCTTTTTCCTCTCGCTCTCAACAGCAGGTTTCAACAGGTCGGCTCAGGAAGATCATGAACACAAACTAGTGCTCCCTCCCCATTTCTACTAAGGTGGATCATAAGCACAGACAAAAGGAGAGTGGGCTCGAAAGAAAATCGCTAGTTTAAGGCTTCCTGAATCTAATTGGCACAGACCATCCATCAGAAAGAATAATGACTGCTGCCAGACAAAATGGAGAATAATTGAGCCACAATACCCACAGGAACACAAGTCAGACTCCTCTTTGAATACAGAGCTAGCAACACTTCTTCTTTGGTCTTTTAGAGTCTCACAATGACTGCTCGGTATGTTTAAGGCCCACAGCACAAGCTCCTGTGGGAGGAAACCTGTAGTGTTTATGCTGATTTCTGATTAACGTACCTCAATTAAGAAAATCACCCTAAACTCAGGTGGTTACAATAATGATGCTGCAAGTAAGTAAAAATGTCACTGCAAAAAGAAAAACAGTCAGGGACCACTCATTTAGTGGGCTGCTTTAATGTGATGTGATCATTTTATAATGGGAAAGTGGACTTTTGTGGAAGTGATGCACTGAGTTTATAAAAGGTTTCTGGAAAACACGTCAGGTAAAAGAGTAAGAATTACCCTCATATCTCAGGTGGTTGGTTTGCTTTTTCTTAAAACTGTTTAAATGTTAAATAGCAAGTATTAAAAAAAAATACATGAAATCACCTAAATGTCTCTTAAGTTTCATAAGCTGTTAACAGTAAACAGCAAACGTGACACCCCACTGCTTGTGCTGCTAATAAACTTTTCTATGAGCGCAGGAAACCAGGTTTATAATTTTTTTAAAAAGTCTTAACTCACCACTCCTGTCCACTCGCTGACCGTGGGAGTTGAACCACTGAATGCTGGGGAATGGGTCTCCAGTGACATTGCAATCAATCAGCGCGCAGCTCCCCTCCCGGGCAATTATCTGGCTCACGCTTGTGAACATAGTGGGAACAGATCCTCCGTCTGTCGCGTTACCGGTTTCCGTGTAGTTTCCATCTGCGTTAAGCTGTGATGCCCCAGCAGTTTGCGAGGTGACGAAGAACACCAGGACCAGAAAAACGTATCCACCGGCCCAGTTCATTTTCTCCAGCTGAAGGTGTGTTACCCAGGGGGAAAGAGACTGTCATTCCTCCAGGGCCTCCATGCTGCAGACTGGCTATCTCTTGACGGTTGAGGGTAATTTGGTATTCAGCTCAGGTCCATGAAGCATCTCACTGAAGCAAGAAAGTGAGGGGCATGTAATAATCAGAGACAGCTCAGGAACAAACTAATAATAATCAGACGCTCTGATAATTAAAACTCAAACTATAGGTTATTACACTTTGGTGAGGCAGGATGACGTTTTTACATTTGAATTTTGTTTACACAATAAGATCTAAAAGTATCAATTTAAAATTACACCATATGGACAAAAGTACTGGGCCACCTGCATATTGCCCCTACAAGAGCTCCTTGGCCATGAAGCTCCCAGTGCACAGTTTTTGTGCTGATGTTAATGCCTTTGCCACATCCCTCAGCGAGCCCACTCTGTAACTGTATGTAGTCTGGGACTTTGTGGATGAGCTGATGTGGTTCCTAAAGGCTTCCACATTGCAATAACACCACTCAGGAGTGATTTTAACCACCTGAATTCAAAGATTAAGAGGTGTGGCCCAGCACTTTGTTTTATATACACTAGGAAGAAAACCAGCAGCTCTCCTTGTTTAATAACCTGAAGCAGATTTTGTTTATTTAACTAAATTTAAAGTGACAACAATCTTAACGCTGCAACCTCGCAGTTACTTCCCCTACACTGTGTTCTTATTCCAGTAAAACAATATGTTTGACCACTGCTGTTACACTATTACATTAATGGCCCATTTCCTTAATGTCTCGCAGGGTTAACGGTATCTACTGTTCAATCGGCTTTCACTGCAAGAAACTGCATCCGCATCTGAGCCACTCACAAAGAAATCCAAAAGAAAACACCGTTAAAATGTTTATTCATAGACTTCATCAAACGACAGCATTTTTGCTAGTCTGAAGCTCACGTCGAGCTAGTATTCCCAGCTAAAGGCAGTGTTACATCAGACAGAAACAATCCACATAGTACACCTTAACAATAACTAGGATTAACAATGATCTTTTTTAAAACGTTTTATCCGTATAGGCAGCCTTGCTTTGTGTTACAGCCGCATCTTTAGGCTTGAATAGTATGAAAACAAAGGGAGACTGCCACATAACGGAGCTGTGTGTGGGCTCCGGCTATTTTCCGCTATCACACGTAAAGTCCCTCCGACAAAAATAGCATTACCTACATTATTTTATCAAGTAGGTCGAATACAGACACGTAAATGCTGATATTGGTCATGTGTGGTAGAGCTGTTAAGATTTTAAACTGTGCTCGGGGAGAAAATAAATAACACAAGGGCGTGGGACCCGGCTACGTGCTGGACAGCGATTCTATGTAAGGGGACCCTTCCAGAACGGTGCCACCGCAGACTGTTTGCACAGGACTGTGACGAGGGTTCATTTCGTGTGTCGCTACAGTTAAATTGTCAACGTTACTGAATCAAAAGAGGAGAAACAAACAGACAAATGGCAGAAAAGACACCGGGTAATAATGCTGCAACGTAACCTCCTCGGCGGAGAGCCAAGCTGTCCAGCAAAGCGGCCAACTTACCGTTCACAACGGCATCAGCGGCGGCGGATAAGCGGTCCTAATAAAAATGGCAAAATCCACGACTCCCCCGCTAATAAAACTCGGGCTTCATACTCACATCATGGTTGGCCGCTATTTCACCTCGAAAGTTTGGTAGAAACTACCATAGTCAGCGGTTATCGCGGTGCTATTTCTCCTCGGGCATCTTCGTCGTCCACCCTCCTCCGACCGCTGAAAGCCTGCTCTGCAAACGACGAGTGAGCTGCTTCAAGGCACAGAGGGAGGCAACGACGCCCTGCCTCTACAGATGGCTGCCAGACTCAACGTGAATTGTCAGTTTATACAGTAAAAGAGTATTTGTGGCATGGTTTCTGTAACTTAACCCATTTAAACATTCATTGCTTGATTTTTGGTCACGTGGGGACCGCAGACCGTGGAAAAAAAGGCACCCCATGAACAAATACTGATGCTGTGCGATACTGCAAATTTAATACCGAGTAAACACAGGGCCAGTGCTACCGATACCAATGCCAATCCAGACCATCACTAAACCTGTTTTATGATAAATGTATTAGCAGCTCTAAAGGTTACACCAGGCAGGGAAGTTATTGGGAATTATGTTAGATTGTTTGGGGTTTAATTTAGTTAAGCTCAAACAAAAACAGTTTGGGGAAAAAAAAAGTGGATTCTTTTTATTTGATTAAAAACTAAGCATCCTTGCCTCACTTAAAATGATACTTCTGTTTACATGGTCTACTTTCAGATAGACCAGACAAACCTAAATACATGAGTTAAGATATTAAATGCACGCTTCACACACAGCACACCTGTGAGCGTCAGTGCTGGACCCTGATCTTCTCGCCCATTTTGCAGGTGATAACAGTTGCATGTTTATGCAGTCCAGCCTCGACACCCCGTCGAGGACAGGAGTAAGGTCTGAACAGCTTCCCGGTGCAAAAGACCGATAACCTCGCTCACATAAAGCCTCCTCGCATTTAATAGCGTAGCGCACTAAGTAGGTTACTTTGTGCATGTCTGCATTACAGCGTAGGCCTATGGTAAGAGGTAAATGGGCTGTGGTGAAAAGACACTCAAACTAAAAGGCCGTTCAATGAAAAGACTGTATGTGGATCACAGTGCCAACTTCCCTTTGAAACAATTAAGGGCAGAACAAAGGCTGCTCTAAATTTAGACCCCGCCAGGGTCATTCAGCCTGTACAGGCTGTTATTCTGTTTACCAGACCTGATAAAAGGAGACCCTGAAGCCACAGCACGAGTCTGGGATTGACGTTATATGCCACAGCCTCAGCAGGCAGTCAATAATTAAGTCAGTGCTCAATCTTTGTATAGAAGATGTGGAGGTTAAAGAGTAGGTGTACATAAAACTTAGCTTATGTGCAAAGTTTGTTTTTTTAAATTTCAGTAAAAACTTTTTTTTTTTTTTTTTAAGTTATAGTTTATACAGTAACTTTAAGAGAATTTAAACTTTTCTGCTCTGGAGATGATTTTGGTGCTTTCACTGTGCTAACAGGCATTTCTGTGTTAATGTGTCACATCGCACCAAAGAAATCTGGGACACTGCTTCAGTTTTAAAAACCCAAACGTTACCATTGACTGAAACACTTTCAGAGAAACCTCTTCAGTTGCTCTTGTTGTTGTTCAGATTCCCATCCTGGTATTTACAGAAATCGTTGCATTCAAATTTGAAGACTTCATCCATGACTGCAGTGAGAGGAGTTAAATGTTCACAGTTTTGTATCTAAAGCTGCCTCACTGACCTCGTCCTCCTGTCTAGATGAATGTTTGAGCTGCACACAAACACTTCAGACTGCTACATTTTAACACAGCGGGGGCAGAAAGTCTGTACAAAGGAGAAGAAAACAGTTCCCACCAAACAGATGGACCCTGTTGTTGCTGTTGTCAGCAGGTGCTGTTATGTGAGAGCCAGCAGGATTGAGAAAGAAATGAAGAGGAAGACGAGCTGGTGCTGAATTGTTCATGACTTCACCTGACCTTGACCAGCTCTCAGGTCAACTTCCAAACTAATGTGCTCTTTATGCCACAAGTGTTGCTGGAGTTCTGCCCCATTATAAGAAAAACAACATCCCAGGTGAAGTTACTGGATGCTAGGCTACTGACAAAAAGCTTTGCAACCTGTGCAGCAATTAGCAAAAACTGGTTTATAGAGTCACAATGACTATTTACATAATATGCACTTTACAGTTAAAGATAACGTAATGATATCCATTTTTTACAGACACGAAATGAATAGTGTCATCTTAAAAAACAAACAAAGCCCTGAACTGAGAAAGGGTTTCACTTTAGGGGTGGCTGCAAGTCAGGTGGCAGCACAGGCCATTTGCTAATCAGAAGGTTTGCGATTCAATCCCTCGAACCTGCATACCAAATATCCTCGGGCAAGATACTAACTAATAGAAAAAAGCACTGGTGTGAATGAGGCAAGTTTTGTAAAGCGCTTTATGTGCCCAGCGTAGAAAAGCACTACGTAAGAACCACAACATTTACTTTTGTAAAGTGAAATCAGATCAGTCTACCTGCAACATGATCTGGTTTTATCATCTGCACCAATCACTGAGCTTCAAACTACAAACAACAGACTCAAAAAAACAAAACAAAAAAATACAAAAGGTGAAACGTCCTTACTTTATTGCACAGACTAGATAAAACCATGTTCTCATGCAGTAATGAGGCCATGTAGCCATTGTTCATTATACAGCAGTAAGGCTGTGTCTCTGCCATGTTTGTCCTGGTTTGAGTCCCAGGGGTCGGAGTTTCTTTAGAGGTTTTTAATGCGTTGGATATTCTGATGCTCTTAGTTTAAGGTTAATGCTGTGCTGAGGTTTTGATTCAGCTATGTGGTGCTTCAGTACTTGCTGTATTCTTGTTTCTTGGAGTTGAGTCCTTGCCTTTTCTACTTGGTTTCAGTTCCTAGATTGAGTTTATGTTTAGTGTTTTCAGGGTAGCGTTTTCTGTTGTGTAAGTTATCATAGATTAATGTTAGAGCTCCATAATTCATATAAATGAGTATTTTGTTAAGCTGAGGTTTTAAAAAGACAGCTTTGGTTTTTATAGCTGAATCAATGTGGTCTTTGATGGCCTGAGCGCAGAGTAAATATTAAAACATTTTAAATGGAGACTTAGACTATGCAAATTTGATATAACGTTAACAGGAACAAACAAGTTTCCAGTTTTAGGATCATATATTAATGCTTATACAACAATACAACCGTTTTAAAATCATTTCCTTTAACCCCCGTTGGCAGTAAGGAATAAAGGAAAGACAAAGACATCAGATGCTGTTAAAAAAAAAAGAGAAAGAAAAAAAAGAGATATCTTTCTGCTAACTGCCCACAGAGATCTGAGAGATCTTCCAGGAATGGTAACACAGTTTTCTGAAGACACTACTCTGATAAGAAGTGAACCACTTACACAGTACAAAAAACTCAAGGCTCAAAGCTCTCTGACTTCATGATGAGCCAACTGCTCCTGATTCTTTCATGTTCCTGTTTCATTGTGCATTCAGCTACTTGAAGTATTTTTATTTTCTTTCCCAGAAAATAAGAGGACCTGAACTCTAACAAATGAGCCTGACTGCCCTCCTCGTTTTGAGGTCATTACTACAGAAAGCCAAGACGCTTTAAATCTGTTCATCCTTAAGCAGCTTAAGAACAGAATACAAAGGATTTTATATGATGACACTAAGGCTGTGTCTGAAGATAAACCTGAACTCCTGATAAATGTGCTCATGCGTGTGTTAAAGCAGCGGTTAAAGCTGATCATTTGTTCCTGCTCGCTAAGGAAAGGATCATTTTTCTTCTGGAAAATTATCTGATTGGTAACATGAATTCATCCCAGAGATTATGATGAATGTGATGGTTACATTTGGAAAAACTAGATTTATAAGAACTTCAAGAAATTTCTTGGTCTGCTAAACAAACTCCGAGCTGAGGAAGGCGGCCATTACTCAAATGATCAGATACCTTCTTCACCCAGTCAGCACACCTATAGGTTTTCTGTGTAGGTCCTGATTTTAGGCTTGTAACACTATAATTTTGATAGTTATAAGAACACACTATTAAATGTAAACTTTTTTTTTTTTTTTTTAAATCTAAACTTCACTAAACCCTTCATCCACATATTTAAAAAATGCTGCCAAGGACGAGTAAACCATCACAAAGCGTCTTTGATGAGCGCAGAGAGTCTTTTGAAAGCCTGGTGGGGGAAATATGAGATTAGGTGAGTTGTAGAGATTATAGGTGTGTGTGTGTTTATCTGGTTGTTTATCTGAGTTTACCTCATCAATCTGCTCCGGTGTGCTGAGAGAAAAGGCCGCTCTGACGTAGGGGCAGGGCTCACTACTGTTGATCATGAAGACACCTCCAGGAACTAGCAGAACCTGTAACATACACAAACATGTATATCCACAAACAACCTCAAAACATCTTTCTTCATCCAGTTTTTACACAGGGAATAAAATATTAATATATCCTCTTTTCATTTAACCCCAGCCAAACTGTGTCTTGAGCCAACAAAGTCAGGCAGTCACCAGATTTTACTCTAAATTATAAAATTATTATAAAATTAATTATAAAAATGACAATGGTGCCTGCCTAAGTCAAAACAATTTACAGACTTTGTACCGAATTATTTGCATTTACCTGCTATTATGTATAGTATTGTGTTTGGTGATGCCTTAGCGAATAGCAGTAGCGTTTTAATAAAGCTTACATTAGCTTTCTAACAGATTGCTAACTGAGTAAAAAAGACCACTTTGTGATACATTTTCGTTACTGCAGGCTTTTTGTTAGGATTTCAGGTACTGGTTGCAAACTGTGAAGCCAAATGTTTCCCTTTATGCCAGGTTGTGTAATTTAAAAAAAGTTATCCAACTTTTTTTAAATTACTATTTGTGGCATTTTTCATGTGAAGTGAGAGGAACACTAGGAATAACTTCCAGGATATTCTCCATGTTTGGTCAACATCCTGTCTTCTCTGTCTCTGATAACCAGCTTTCTCACTCTGATGTAGCGGTTTGGATTGGGTATAAATATTCTGATATCTGTTATGATCTCACATGCTGTAAACTGTTCCCTGTGGCGTTTATGACAGCACTGAAAGACTCATTTTAGATTCAGCTGTTCATTATTCCGCCTCTGTCAGACAACACAGTGGTATTATTATCTGTTGTATGAAGGCTTTAAATGCTCAGGAGTCAGAGGAGACGAGCCTGCTGTGCAGAGGCCTTGGAAAAGCCTGATTGCACCCACTCCTGTTCATACACAGCTAATTCAGTAGGATGGATTTACAGACACTGTGTGTGTGTCTTTGTGAGGCGATGTTTTGCACCAAGGCCGATGCAGGTTTTGTATCTCAGCAGAGTGTGGGATGGTGCTTGTAAAGCAGCCTTTGTGCAAGTGTTTTCCCTCCCACACACATACACACACGGACACGCACGCACACAGAAGTGCCTCTGGGGTATCTGCTGTTCAGTAGGCAGGTCTTAACCTGAAAGGAGAACAGCACCTGCATGTTTGTGCACACTGACCTCCTTCTCCAATGCTTTCTCCATGATCAGCTGCTGGGTATCAGCTATGCCCTTCAGTTTCATCCACAAGAACATGCCTGCTGATGGTGTGTGCCACTCTGCTACATCTGTACACACACACACACAAAAAAAAAAGTGCCTGAGGGTTTTTTCTGTGATTCACAATGTCGCCTTCTTTGGTCATACAGTCCTTTAAGTAGGCCAGACTGTCACTGGTTTAGCAGCTGCTGGAGCAGCAAGACACAAAATCTCACTTAGATTTAGTGTCTTCGGTTCCTCAAAAGGCCACCAGGCAGCAAATCCAAGAAAAGTGACTGAGGAAGATGAAGAAGGCTGAGAGAAAGTGTAAATTTTTTTTTATTTTTTTAAATCACTGAATAGTTCACTACACGTTACTTCTGAGTTTGTTAGCTGCCAAATGACTGTCAGTAATTTTACAAAAATGACTGTTGTGGGTGGTTAGCACTCTTGCCTCACAACAAGAAGGTCCTGAGTTTGACTCCACTGCCCAGCCAGGGCCTTCCTGTGTGGAGCTGGCATGTTCTCCCTGTATATGTGTGCGTTCTCTCAGGGTGCTCTGGCTTTATCCCAGTTAGACATGCAGTTAGTGGGGTCAGGTTAACTGGTGATTAAATTCCTTGTGAGTGTAAATGGTTGTCTGTTTCTCTGTGTTAGCCCTGTGACAGACTGGTGATCTGTCCAACATGTATAAAGTCTAAATATAAGTAATAATAAGCTTTATGATGAATGTAAATAACTAACACTTGGGTGTATCCCCACTACAATGCTTTTCCGTTTACACAGCATGACCTTTTTGCTCCAGCCCAGTTATGAACAAAGGTCAGAGCCGTCTGGATGCAGAGGTAAATCATTCTTTTTCAATGAGTTTCAATTTTCCTAATAATTTGAAACACACACACACACAAATTTAGAAACACCAGTTAACCTAACATGTAGTCGTTTGGACTGTGGGAGGAAGTGGGAGTACCCTTAGAGAACCCACACAGGTACAGGGAGAACATACAAACTCTACACAGAAAGGCCCCGGGCACAATCAAATAATCCTCGTCATTGCTTAATAGCATTGCTATTCTTCAAAAAACTATACAGGAACCTTAAAACGGAGTATACTGACAAAAGATTTCACTCTCAGACTCAGTGTGAGTGGGCCTCCCACCTTAGCTCCAATCAATGATCCAAATTTATGTTTGCAAGCACAGACTGTATATAAAAGATGACTGTTGTTATCAGAAGGAGGCGACACCTCTTGGTGCAAAGAGAAAATTACCCTATTGTTAAGTTGACCTCATTAAATGATTTCCTGTTGACTTTAAGGTTCAACCACTATTTTATAGACATGCCTAATACAGCATGGCCCATTTTAAAGTGAACTAGACTATAGAGCAGGGTACCCTTCACGGCTTGGCCACGTTTAAAAGCTGTTACTGTATGACAGTCAGATCCATTCATGTCAGTCTGGAGTGTTCACAAATCAAAGCTGATGTTACGGTGGCTACATCACTCATCATATAGTCTATGAATCCAGCTTAAAGGAAACATGAAGTAAAGTGAACAGGTCACGGTTTGTTTACATGTGGATGCTTTGGGCTTCATCGTTGAGTGAACAAACCTTTGAGCCATTTATCTGCAGAGCTGATCATGGCATCTCGCTGTTTCCTGTAAAAATCAATCACCCTGCAAGAGGAAAGAAAGAAGTTATTTGATTTACTGTCGGAAACATAACTGGATCCAAGTCGGTTCTTAACAGCCAAACTGGTCAGACAGGAAGTGACATACCCGTCTATGTGCTGGAGGAAACCCTCCTGTCCCCAGCTGTGCAACAACTGAGACACCATGAGCTGAAATGAAGACGGGCACTCTGGTTATATAATGGCATCACTCCAAATCATTTGCCTGTAAAATGACTCTAGGGCAGATGATAAAACTGCAAATTAATAGTTTAATCAGTTGAAGAGGCACACGTTCCTCCTTCTCACACAGGGTTTAACGTGTGTGTTCTGGCCTGAGCTGTTTGCATCGTAAATCTTTCACGCATGAATAACATTTCTGGTCTGGATTAGATGAATATGCAGAGGTGAGGATTAAATAAGAGGTTGGCGGCAGAGTTTTTGGAAGTACTCATTTATCCTCTTCTTCTGCTCCTCCTCTGCTGCTTCTGCTAGTTCAGACACGCGATAAATTCTTTTTCGGCTTTAAATGTAGCGTGACAGCAGCACACCACTCATCCTCGCCTGGTTTGAGTTTATGTCTGTGCAAATCAGGCGTGCCTGGTGGGTGGGAACTTAATCTGGCAGAGTATAAAAATCAGTAATGACGGCTCACGAATATGCTTCACTGCTGGCAGGCTGTGTACAGACACTGCACAACTGCACTGCCCTGCTCTGTGCTTACTGCAGCTTCATGTGATGGTATACTGTCAGTGTTAAGAGCACTTTACACTGAAATATGTTCTTTTAGTCCATTCAGGGTGCATTATAATCCTAAACGATGAGATTGTGGGTGGTGTTAAGCGGAAGATTTCTCACCTGTGTGAAGGTGCTTGTGTGCATTGTCGAAGCCTGGATGTGCAGCACCACCTGGTCTACGAGCGGTTTGGGACCGGTCACGAAACCTATCCTCAGCCTGAAGCAACAAAACAACCAGGCGAATAATTAAAGTCAGAAACACGCCGGTGCAGCAGTGCATAAAACCTGGAGTCAAATATTAACTTCACTTTTAAACCTGGCACCTACACACTCGGGCTGTGACTGGATCCTGTTTTAACAGACTTCACAATATGATTTACTGAAACTGAGAAATTGAAGGCTGGATAAGCAATGCTGGAAACACACATCACTGTGTAGATAAAAGCTGCAGTGTCATATTCACATTTTGTGTCCATTTAACACTGTTCACTGTTTGTTAGCAGCATGTTGATGTTGTTTGATGAACGAGTGTCTGTGCTATGTCACTTGGCCGGAAAGCCTCTGAATGTGTCGACAATATGAGTCAGTAAACACTGAACCCCTTTAGAATAAGCTACACTCTATACTATTGTAATCGGTTTTTATAATCTCCTACAATTCACCTCACTGCCCACACAACATACTTATGATTGTTTCAAATATAAAGTAAAAACGGCATTTATCGGTTTTCATTTGTGGTTAAAGTGTAAAAGTTATGCCATTCGCTACCTCTGGCTGCTCTCTTATTCACAAGGCAGTCACCACAGCAGGCAGCTCCGAGTGTTTGATTTGGCAGATTTTGATGCCTGATGACACAAAAAGGATTTTTGTCTCCTCCTGGAAACAAACTGGGGATCTTTCACTTGTTAGGTGAATATGTAAACCACTATGGAGCCACTCTCCAAAGCCATAACAACATGTAGTTAAAAACATAAATAAATAACCAGAGGGATTTTTCTAGTTAAACTTCAAGTGAGTGAGTGAGTATTTCAACTCATAAACATGTTTCCTAACACTATTTTTAAAAATCTATTACTCCTACAGCTTTTCAAAGGTCCGCTTAGGTAACAAGAATAACAATAAAGAGTAACACATGACCCTGGTTATTTTAACATTAATAGTAGTGATTTTTCCACTTTTATCACTAAATGCAATTTTTACTGTGAACCGCAGCTAACAGAACAAGATATCCTGAGGTACGTGCAGTTTGATAACCGAGCAGCTGGAGCTGAGACACAGACCTTGGACAAACTTGTTGCTTTTAGGGATATTTGGACAACATTTGTTGCCTGAAACACTTTCATCCTGGTACTGATCTCTGTGTGCATGAACAGTTGGTGGCCTTTAGAGCCAGGGGGTGTTTCAGTCCCTTAAAAAAAGCAGCCAAGTATGGCATAAAGATGTGATGAAAAAAATGTGATGCCAAAATCATAAATAAGTAAACTAAAACATTATTCAACATTTCCGTCATAGACTAAAGGGAACGCTACAGTTCTGATAAACAAACTATTCCTGCATAAAATATTATGGGTCATACATCATACGTCACCCCATTCTGTCATTTAATTGCTAATATAGTTTGTTTACTTGAGGGCCAACCCAAATATATGTGATCCTGAAGGACGCTGATGTTTTTATTCCTACAAACATGTAAAAGAAATGTATGTGTCAGGTTCATACTCGTTAGGGCAAATAAAGAAATGGGAACATTAGTTCCACATGCACTGGGAGTAAAAGAAATCCACCCACCTAAATGCTCACATAGGATGAGAAACTTACCCCGAAGACAGAATTTTGGAGAATGAGTCGGTCCTGATTATCCTCCCATCAACGTCCATGGAGAGAAACGTGGGAGCCCACGGCTGCCACACAAATAAACACGACATGAACGAACTGTGACCTTTATTCATTATTAATGAAGGTCAGATAAACAGGCTGCCTTTTATCATTTAAAATAAAATCTCTTGTCTTTGCACCTTTTCAAACTGTAGAAAATAGTAGGGGTCGTCCTCAATGATAAGCATGTCGTACTGCCTGGCCAGCTATTAAAGAGAGGAAAGGTTTAAATTAAAAAAAATGACAGAGTGAATCTGCAGGGAAATCAGCCTCACAACAAGCTGTAATTGGTGGAGTCCATGCTTCACTGGTTTGCTTTGTACGACTGTGACTAAAGAGAGTCTAAATCTGAAGCATGTGAATGTATTTATCGCCTCCGAGTGTGACTTTGGAGAGGACTTACCTCATACACTTCCTTCTTCCTCTCTGCTGTCATGGAGGCACCTGTGGGGTTTCCTCCGTTCGGGATAGTGTAGAGGATTTTGGGAGCGGTGCTTCCGGGTTTGTGGACCTCTGACGGATCCCACCGGGACAGGACGTCCTTCAGGGCTGCAGGTATCATGCCATGCTGATCGCTGGGAACGTTTATCATGTTGCAGCCAAGAGGCTGGAGCTGCACAGGAAATGAGAGATGTCAGGTGGTCGCAGTGCCTCATGTCACAGTGCTTGTGTTGTGCAGAAGGAAAATGCTCTTACTGCTGCAAGCGTCCCCGAATATGTGGGCGCATCCAGAAGAACGTTGTCTCCGGGGTTGACCATCATCTCAAACACCTGCACCCAAACCACCAAAAACACAGGAGGCTCAGACACAGTTTTTCAGAGCCACAGGAATATTTCGATTTCAGTTTTAGTTATTGTTAGGTTTCCGGATCTGGAGATCCTACTAACCGATTAACCTTGGACTGTATATTTGTGAGTGAATCAAGACACATAAGCAAGCTTCATTTTAACATGACTACATGGAAGAGAAAGGCCGGAAGCGAACATTTGTCTTATCTTACATGAAACAGCAGAAGTCTTACATGAAGCAGTCTCTAAAGTTTACAACCTTGCTTCCAGGCATTTGGTGTGGCAAAGGAATGTCTTTGTTCTTACAGTTAAACTAAGGTCTATACAGTTTCATTTATACAGCAATAATCACAATAATGACAACATTCAACCATTTACTCTAACAGTTATAACATTAAAAATTGAGTTTATTTCACTGCAATCAATTAGAAAACAACATTTATATGGGTGTGAATGTTTTCCTTGACATAAAAAACTACTATAATAAACAAAACTATATTAAAATATACAGATTCTTACTTTAAAGCTATAGCTGAAGGGTTTCAGTGAGTCTAAGCTGTTCAGCTGATGTCAGATGAACAGGTAAATCTACAGGTGGTGGTGTCAGTACCTTGCATAGCCCCTCTTGGCTCCCTGTCGTCACACACATCTCCATCTGCCCCCTCTCAGGGCTGTAGCTAGCAGTTGGTGGGTTGTGAAGGTTCTTCTGCAGGTTTTTCATCCACGTTAGCAGCTCAGGTATTCTACGCAGGGAACAGTGTTTCCAAGACACATTTATTTTAAAAACATAGTAATCTTGTACTTTTATATAAATACTGAACACACAAGTTAATAATCTTAAACAGAAAATACTAGAAAATCAAGCTGAAATTATATCAACATGTTCGGGAAACTGTCACAAAGCAGTGACCGATTCTATCGTCTGGACTTCTCACCCACTGGAGGCGGAGTACTGCAGAGCCCTCTTCATCATCACCTCATCGAAGGTGACTGTCTGCCCGTTCTTCAACGGGATGGATGCTGACTGGAAGGGGAACGTGTTGGGGTTAGGAGCTCCACCGGCCAAAGAAATCAGCGACGGAGGCGACCGCAGCTGCAGCTCAGCTTCATACGGGATCACAAAGAGAAGAGGATGAGAAACCTTCAGCTCTGTCTCCTGTATTTTTGTCAGATCCACCGTCTCACCAAACCATACATCACAGCAGGTCGCACTACCATCTTGTAAACCTTTCCTTCCACTCTTGTTGCTATCCTTCTGTCACTCCTGACATTCATCTCCACCCACTTCACCCTGCCTGCACTCTCCTCTTTACTTCTCGTGTGCCGTCTGTTGCTTTGCATGGATGACTCCATGTATTTAAAATCATCCACGTTCACCACCTCTACGCTTTGCTGTTACACCCATCTCCCCCTCATTCAAACACATGTATTCGGCCTTGTTTCTACTGACCTTCATTCCTCTTTTCTTCAGTGCATACTATATCCAACTCTGCAGGCTCTCTTTCACCTGCTCCTGACTCTCACTACAGATCACAGTGTCACCTGCAAACATCATAGCCCACACAGACTCCTGTCTGACCTCATCTGTCAGCCTGTTCATCACCACTGCAAACAAGAAGGGGCTCAGAGCCAATCCCTGATGTAATCCCACCACCTTGAATACATCTTTGCCACTCCTGACTTCCACATGCAGTATCACAGTTTCTCTTTTCGCACCCCATCAATTTAGAGTCACCAGTTAGTCTAAAATACATGCTTCCTTATGATTGTGCCCACACAGGAACACAGAGAACATGCAAACTGCACATAGAAAGGCCCCAGCTGATAGTCTCATCACCACCCAGACTTACAAATGTTTAGCTGAAACAAAAATGTTTGATAAGTATCCTTTAAATATCTAAACTGAAATTGTCTTCTGCTTGCTTTTTCTTCTGTTCTATTATTTCAGATGCTCTTCTCACCCAATCTGCTATGTGCGGCTCAAACAGGACAGATTTGGGATGTGTGTCTGACTTTTTTTTTTTTTTTAAACCATATAAACTGTTCCCCACTTCTCACACAGACCTCACATGAGAGGGGTAAACACCAAACACAGCTGCTACCAGTGACGTCAATAAAGGCTGTATTCTACATTAGAGCCTTAATTAAAGTGATTAGAAACACCTGTTTTTAGCATTTTGTGTCAAAAATGCTGCTTGTAATAGTCACGCTGTACAACCGTATACGAGTGTATTAATCACTGAAATGTACTCACTCAGCATCCTGATGGGGGAAGGCTTTCTCGCTGCACTGACAGCTGTCAGAAACCGAGCGTAATTCATGTTTCCTGCCAAATTACAAGGTGAAAAATATCAGCTGCCTCCTCTCACAGGGGGTTTATATTTCTTTCAGTCAGGCGTTTGCGCTGTTTTTGTAAATTAAACTTTTAACTGTAGCTCTTAACTTAACTCTTAACTCTCCTAACACATTTTTGCCAAATGTGTTACTTTTTCGTAAAAACAGATTCATACATTTATAAACCTGAAACAGCTATAATCTGAGCTAACAAGGACACACACACACTATGGGAGGCTACAGTGAACACAGGGCTACAAATTTCTTAGGCGTAAACAATTGTTTTAACTGTAGTTACACAATAACTCGACCACACACTGCTATGTAACTGACCTTGCGCGTGTGGCAGAATCGGCGCGGGGGCTTCTGGTCAGTGTATTTCTAGATATGCGGGGACTTTCTGTGGTTACCGCCGGTGACCGCTTCTTCAACTACATTACCCGAAATGTACTACAAACAAAACGTATTAACGCCTGCCTGCCTGGATTTTCTGTCCGAGTATGTCACAAAGCGTTACAAATCATTTCGCGGTAAAGAAAATGTCGGTTGCTCAACATTTCAGCAATGTGAAGCCTGAACGACACGTTGTGCAGCAGTCTCGGGTGAATATTTATTCATCTGGTCCCCGCTAGGGTGCACGGGAAAGCGGAAACAACAGGAACAGGAAAACGACGAAGAAGCCGAACTTCCGTGTCGTTCAGCGTGGAGCGAGGGAATTTAGCCTAATTTCACTTAGTTAATATCTAAAATGAGTTAGTTCATACGTTGTGTGGCGATTCTTCTCCAACGTTTATACGTAATTCGTTTTTTATGATTATTTTGAGCCGTTTGACTATGTTAGCAGTAGTTTGATTCTAGCAGCGGAGGCTGAATGAGGCCGCTCAGCTCTAATGTTTGTTTACCGTGAGGTTTCTGCTACTATGTAAGCTGCTTTTATTTCGTCGTTTCAATGGGAAAAAGGAAAGACATGATTCACCCCAGATTTCTCGGTGAGTATATAAGAAAGCTTGTACTTTTGCAGTCGCACGTTTTCATATATTGTTTCCTTGTGCTGAAAATCACCAGTTTGTCTGATCAAAACTACAGCCTCCAAAAAGTTGATTAAACTTCTCTTTAAAACAAAACAAATATGCGCATCTAAACCAGGGGTGACCTCTTGGAATATCCCACCCTGATATAAAGCTCAAAGTGGGCCTTTTGTAGTGGATGGCCTCTGTTTTAGCAATAAATGGAGGCGGCGTATGTTGACAGTTTGGGGGAATAACAAACAAGAAGTGTGGCTGATATTTAGACATGCAGCTTAAACAAATGTTTATAGGAGAAACACACTCCAAGTTGGGACTTGTTAGGACAAGTTAGGTGCACCCAAATTTGAAAACATGTCCATTCATAGTTTACTTTGAAGATTTAAAGAGTTGATTTTGTTTCTTAGTTTGAAGTAGAAAAGATCTTTTTGTTGTTGTTGTTGTTGTTGTTGTTTTTTAAATCTGTCAGCATTCGGACTGCGGATCAGTTGTGAGTCCAACAACACTTACATTACACATAACAAATGTTGGTGAAAGCTTTTTGTGTCTCAAAGGAAAAATACTGGTGCATATATCAGAATATTGCCATTTAAAATCCTCAGATATTGGTATCAATACCAAAAAGTTGTTTCTGTTCATCTGGACGTAGCGTTTTCAGTGGGAGAAACGTTTTGTCACTCATGCAAGTGACTTCTTCAGTCTCAGCTGACTGCAGGTTTTTCCAAGCTTATAAACCGTACATTTGCACAATGACTGAAACTGGGGAAGTTGGGGAATGGCTGCAATCACTGTAAGATGGTCCTGTCCAGGATGTGTACGTCGTCATCATTGAAAGAGACTGCAGAGAATCAGTTGGTATCAGTTGTAAAATCAATGGTTTGGAGATGGTGGCACTGGCAACAAAAGACAGGAGGTCGAGCTGAAGATGTTAAGATTTTCAGTGGGAGTGAGCAGAATAAACAAGAATAAAAGTGATTATATTAGAGGGAACACAGGCTGAGCAGAAAGTGAGAGAGGCAAGGCTGAGATGGTGTGGACAAGTGCAGAGGAGGGATAGTAGATCTACTGGACAAAGGAGAGATGGAGCTTCCAGGCAGGAGGGGAAGAACACAAGGAAGGTGTTAACCTTCCTTGTGGTCTTCCCCTCCTGCCTGTAAGTAGTGAAGGAGGACAGAGGGTTTGTGTGACAGAGGAGGATGATAAAAATACTTTTTTTCTTAGGTGCACCAGCACAAAAGTTAGGTGCGCCCAAATTTTTCAACCACATCGCTCAGCACCACAGTTTTACATGTTCACTTGCTGTCCATACGGACGATATTGATTTGTAAATGATTAACTAACAATCTTGTCAACACAAAGTGCTTTATTTGGAGCACAGTTCAACAAGAAAGAGAAGTTACTGAAAAAATGCTTGTGCTCAAAGTGCTTCACTGAGCTGAAATTTAAACTATATTGCAGGCTTGCAATGTTAAACTTCATCTCGGCCTCCTCTGATGACCTGTTTGCTGCTGCCTCCCGCTGAGAGGCAGGGAGACACTTGGGCTTTCTTTGTGTTTTCTTGATACACTGTGCTTTTTCAGCATTTCAATTAAAAACGTCTTGGCACCAGTCACAAATGCAGTATTGCCAGCCATGGTCTTTCCACACTGCACCACATTAAATGCATCATGTTGTTAGCTTTTTTGTATCTTAGCCAGGGAAACTGGTCAAGCCACTCTCTTTGAAATGTATACACTTTCCCCTTTTACTTTCAGTGGGCTCTGGCTCTGAGTCAATCATATGTGGCTCATTTTCTGATGCCGTCTGCGGACCAGTGTTAGACATAACCTGAGAGGTTGATGGCTCCGTGTCAGAGCACTGGCTATGAATTGCGGACGGGTCAGGCCTTAACGAAAAAGTTATCAGTCGTTCTTTTCATCTTTTCTCATTACCCACAGCTACATCCACTTCTATTGGGCCTAGGTTACTCACCTCTCTCTATCCACCTGCACTTTCAAATGTACACACACCTACAGGAATATCTGGACCACCACCAATCAAAGAGGTCTCGCCCTTGACTATTTCTGATTGGTTTAGACCACGACATGAGCATAATTTGTTTCTGTTGTTTTTTCACACGGAGACTTTCAGAGTTGCAGAAACTTGTTTTTTTGGTTGTTTTTTTTTAACTGGATCCTTAAATTAAGTGCTTAAAAACAGAATTCGTGCCAGGAAACAAACTAATTTAAACAAAACTCTATGCATTCTGTCAATAAGAGCAGCCAAATATCCAGGAAAAATTATACCAGAAGCTTGATGATGGCTACCAAAAGCATCCAGTCAAGGTATGCTTTGATAGGGACATTTAACCAAATATTAGTAGTTGGGTGTATGTATATAATATTTGAGGCTGTATGTATACTTTTGACTCTGGAATAGTGGAAAATCCAAAATTATAATTAATTCTTGTGCACTCAATTTTGTTTTGGGGTTGTTGTTTTTTTGTTTTTTTTAACCGTTCCAAGAAATCATTAAAAGCTCATAATTACCATGATTCACGCCCATGATGAGTGTGTGTAAACTTCTAACGATAACAGTAAATGTGTCAGTGTTCAGATATAAAATTCTTTGTTAAAGATGAAGAAATGTTGGTGCCTGTGCTGTGTTAATGTTGCTGTATTTTTCTATTCAGGAGATTTTACCAGGACTGTTTTTAGGTCCCTACTCTTCTGCAATGAAAAGCAAGGTAGTTGCTGGAAACCTTCACTGATTTTTCTTGGATATGGAGACACAAATCAAATGAATGCATTCAGCCCTCGTTTTCCTTATTCCTCTCTAGCTGCCAATTCTTGAGAGACACGGCATAACGCACATTGTGTGCGTCCGCCAAGACATTGAAGCCAATTTTATCAAACCCAATTTCCCTCACATGTTTAGGTAAGTAAAAGCTTCTGTGATCTTTGCGCAACATTGGTATGTTTCTGAAACAGGGAGTTTTATTTCGTCATGCGTTTTCTTGCAGATACCTTGTGTTAGATATTGCTGACAATCCAGTGGAAAATATAATCCGCTTTTTTCCTATGGTGAGTAACGAGGTGGGGTGTGTTTTCTGGGAAAGCTTCTCTTTCACTGAAAGGTGTGGCGTTTACACTCAAATTTAATTTTCCTTTTTACAGACTAAAGAATTCATTGATGGCTGCTTAGCAACAAAAGGTAAAGATGCATGCTGTTCCCATTTGCTTAAAGTGTAAGGCATTTTATTAACAATCTTCTGTTTCCTTGCTGTTTCAGGAAAGGTACTGGTTCATGGTAATGCAGGGATATCAAGAAGGTGAGACTATGTTTGTTCTGTATGGTGTAATTTCACCTCGTGTATAAAAGTGCATCATGTACTGTACTGCCAAAGCTGTGAAATTCTAAAATGTGATTGGCTCATGTACTGTTTTTGTTTAGGCGAGTGTTAGATGTGATATTTTTTCAGTTTACAGAACAAATTGGATGTAAGATAAAGTTGTGCGAAAAGTCTTGAGCAACCCTTTATTTCTTTAGATTTTGCTTCCACTGATCTTGACTTCTTTTTTGTTTGTTTTGAGAAATACAAAATACGAGAAATACGAAAAAATTACACAAGAACTGGACTGAAAATCTGTTTTATTGGGTAAAAATTTGATATTTTTGGCTCAAATTCTGGAGGTGGTCAGACGAGCGATGGAAAAGTGAGTGCCTACAGTAAGGTTGGGCGGATGAAAAGATTTTCCAACCGACAATGGTCAGTCCAATAACTGAAGGTAGGCGACATATTCGCACATGTGCGGACTTTTTGACGGGCAATGTAATCATGCACTGACTGATTTGCGCGTTTAGAACACAGAAAAAGTCCAAACATGGACGAACTAATTGCCAAATTGCACACTAGAGGAGAAGGCGCAGATAGAAACAGACTGTTACTTCAGCAAGGAGGTCGTAGACAGAGAAGACGATCCACTGGCTTGGTGGAGAATGCATGAAAAACGTTTCCCATTGATGTCACACATGGCACGGACATGTCTGTGTATACCAGCCACAGGCACACCTTCAGGACGTGTCCTCAGCACCACTGCTAATATTGTTAACCACATGCACACACTGCTAAAACCTGATAAAGTAAACATGCTCGTTTTCCTGTCAGAGAATTTCTCATTGTTTGAATATTTTACCTTCTTTTGTTTGTTTCAGTATTAACATTGATACTTTTTGGATTATTCATTTATTTGCTGGAAGAGACATTTAGATTGGGTGCCATTAAAACAGCGCTATTATTTATTTCTGCTTCTGTTAGCTTCAACCAACATTATTAGCAAACGTACTCATGAGCAAATAAATAAGTCGCCTTTGTCAAAACGATAGTTGTTATATTCGTCCAATCGCCCAACCTTAGTCTACAGCTATTTCTGATACACAGTGAAGGCTCTGTAATGGTTTGGGGTTGTATTTCAGCCACTGGTCTGAAGGACCCTGATGGAATTATGAACACAGAAAAATAGTGTCATTTTGATCTGTATATCCAATACCATGTAGCAGTGGTTGTATAGTGTAGTGGGTTACACAAAAGGTCAGAAATGTGGCAGAATTTCAGAGACACAAATTCCCTTTGGTTTTGTGACAGGAAGGAAGGAATATTGTGTAAAACTGTCAAATCCAGTATGTGGTGTTACCCACAGCTGACATTTGCTGTCATGCAGTACCATCCGGAAAGCATTTGATTTGTAGCATCTTCATTTTTTAGTATGTCAATGATTCCAAACACATTGTCAGTGCAGGAAAAAATATACCTGGACAGAAAGAAAAAAAATAACACAGTGGAACAATATCAGTCATGGATCGGCCTTCCCCAAAGCTCGGGGCTCAGTTTTATTGAGGCAATGTAATATCATCTTCATGGAACCCAACAAAAGGCAGTTTGCATTCAATGAAGAGCTTTGGCATGTCCTTCAAGAAGCTAGAAGAACCTTTTTTCTTTTTTCAAGACTACTGGAAGAAATGACAAGAAAGTGTACAAAGAGTTCAAGCTGTGTGGAAGAATAAAGGTGGTCATATCAAATGTAAAATTTCAGGGTTGTTATAAATGCACAGTTTTTGCCCTGTGTATTGTATTTCCATGCATGTTTGATGTTTCAATAAACTGCTGCACCCATTCTGTCAAAATATAAAGAAGGGTGACTCAAGACATTTCACAGTACTATACATCTACGTTGCCTTGACATCATGACATGATGCCTTTAAAGATTAAATAATGCTCTCCCTGAGTCTGTCCATGCAACAACTGTTATTAATCAATCTAAAGTTAGCTGGTGTGGGCTCCAGCTCCGCTACAGAGTTCATCATTGCATTTGTCTAACTTGCTGAAGTGGCTTAAAGGAAATATATTACATGAACTGATGCACCTTTTGTACCAGTTACTTAATTAACCAAGTTTACCTTTATTTATTCTTTCAGTGCTGCCTTAGTGATTGCATATCTTATGGAAACATTCGGTATGAAATACAGGTGAGTATTTTTTTTTTTCTCACACTGCTTACAATTTTACCACATTGTAAAATTAAGCTGACTTTATTACACAAAAGTGGAGTACAGCATAATTGTTATAATATTTAAATATACTGGATAGAAGTACAGAAAGCAGTTGCTGGTACAGTTACCGTAGCTTGCAGAGGTTTCAGGTTTTTCCTATTTCACTCTGTAGGGAAGCTTTCAGTCATGTTCAGGAGAGGAGGTTTTGCATTAATCCCAATGTGGGCTTTGTGCATCAGCTACAGGTAAGCTCATATTTTCACTTTTTAGTATAGCCTAATTATCATACTGTCTATGCATGATTAATAATATTACTACTACAGCAGATTCACACACTTCAATTTTTCTTAGGAAAAAAGGCAACATTTATATGATGGTCTTAGATAAAAAGTTGCATATACAGAAAAAATGTTGTTATACAGGCTCAGTTTGCTGTTTTTGCTTTATTGTGTTTTCTCATTCTGGCTGGTCGGATATTGAGACTGCAGAAATGATTTTCCCATCTTTACTACCATATATCATCTCTCTTTAGTCTGCCTTGGCTGGCCACACTTAGCAAGCCACTTTTTATTTGTACTGACTTACTTGGTATGTGTACTTGTGTTTTTAAATTAAAATAAGTAAATCTGTTATCACACAATTCTTTTTTTTTACTTCATTAACTCAAAACAAAAATTGTGGCATGAGCTTAAAAAATACGTCCACTGTAAAGTCTTTGAGCTTCATTAAGTAATTAATTGAGCGTGTAAGAAGTCATCCAAAAGACAAGTAGTCAGAGCTTCAGGCACGACCGTGTAGCTGTTGTCATTCCTGTGATTTTTACAGCTGTATTTAAATTTGATTTGCTTTTAAAGGAATATGAAGCAATCTACCTAGCCAAACTGACCATTAACAGGATGTCGGTGCAGTTGGACAGGCCGTTCTCACTACAAGCTGGGATGCCAGGTTTGTATTTGACGTACCCATTTCTGGAAAGAGACACACATCCCATTATTTCTTTTTATTACTGAACCAGTGCAGGTAAAGCATTCGGTTATAGTTTTAGCATAGTGGGAGTAATAACAAATATCTCATGTTAAAGAGAATTCAGAGCAGTGTCGCTGGGGCCATTTTGGCATCCATTATCAGACTTTCTCAGGACCATTAATGTAGAGGTGGGTTACGCATTTGTAAAATGCTGCTTGCTATGAAGCGAGTTTTACTTTACAGAAGGCTTTCATTAGAAAAAGAGAGCTAGCTCCATTGTGACTGATTCATGACTCATAGCATTCATATTTTCTTTAGGTTCTTATTACTGTTGAACAGATAACATTTAAGGCATGTGGAGCTTTCAGATTGGCTCATAATTTCCCTCAGTTATAATTTATTGGTCTGAATCCCAGCGATTTCACTTTGCACAGGCGACATTGCTCTCGGGCTGAGTCTGAGGGAGAATGGGCGACGGACTTTGAGTTGCTGTTTTGTGGTCATTTGTTTTCTTTTCTGTAATAGGAAGCCGCAAACGCAGCCTGGAGGAAGATGAAGATTTTGGAGGGATGCAGGTCACCGCTACACAGAATGGATGAGCTTTGCTGATAATGTTTGCAGTGTGGCAGAGTGCACTCGATTCTTTTTTTTCTTTTCCATTTTTAATGGGATTAAAAATGTAAATATTTGAACTTTTTCTAAGGGGAAGGGGTCGGGGCAGGATGGGAACTACTCATGTCTGAGACGTGGAGTACTGAGGGGGACTGGGAACTATTTGATAACTTTTTTTTTTCTTGAGCTGTATGCACTGATGGGGGATTTTTTTTTTTTTTCTTTTTTGCAGTTTTATAGTATTTAAAGCATTTTGCATTTGCAGCGGGACAGTATTGCAATAATGCACTTTCGATACTTGAATTTGTGTAGACGACCAGGTTGGGAAAGTTGGCAAAAGGGAAAGTAGCCAAGATGTCGCCCAGAGGACATGAGAAGAGGAATAGCTAAGCCTTTATTTCAGGGGTAATAGGGTTATGGACTAATATCAGACTTAATGTGGGGTAGTAAGGAGTAGAAAACTCACTGCTTAATAAAGTCCTGAGTCTTGTTCAACTGTCCTCATTTCTGCTGTCCTTCACTGCTTTTATTAGATTGCCAATAAGTCATTTTACATTCAAAATTCTGCAACAATGGCCACTCTATAGTGATGCTTAATTAGACATCACTAATGTTAAAATAATATTGCATTAAGAGCATGATGGATTTAGTGAAGCAAAATTCCCATTTTAGTATAATTTCCTCTGAGACAAGAGCTGATCTTCTCACTTGAGATTAATGTATGGGCTGTTTCTTCATTATACAAAATCAGTTTTCACTGAGGATGGAAACTGATTTCGGTTATCCCAGCTGACTGGGTGAGAAATAAACAGGTTGCCAGTCCATCACTGGACTAACAGAGGGACAGTGCCACACTCAGAAGATTAACACCTTCAACCAAAGGCCAGAGCTGGCCAGCCAGTAAAATTGGAGTAGTACTTATGTAGTACTTTTCTACTCAGTTGAGCACTTAAATTACTTTCTGCTACAACTTTCATTCGCACAGTCTCAGTGCTTCTATCTATACCTAAGCATTCACACACACACTGGCAGACATGGGGCAGCTCGGGGGTTTAGCATGTTGGCCAAAGACACTTCGGTATGATAACGAGAAATAAGAGTCACTACCTCAACCACAGTATACCAACCTTTTTGAAATCCACCAACATTAGTTAAACATGGATCTCCTTTTTAAGAAATTTAAATAAAAAAAACATACCTTAGACCAAAGATGATTTTATTTGACTACACATTTTGAAATAAATTACATTAAATATGTGTCCCCTCTCTCCAGGATAAAAGAATAATTATAAAACTTGACTAGAAAAGCTTAAATAAGAGTTAATTTAGAAAAATCATTTTTACCCAGTTCCCATTACAAAAACCTTTCCAAATCCCATTTGGCAACTTAAGTCAAACCTTAACTGCACATTAATAACTTACCAGTACCTCACAAAATATTTTTTTTTTTATGTGAAACTTTATAACAGTCTTCATCAGTTCTTCATATCTTGTGGTAATTAAAGTGTGATTAGTTATCCAGCTACACATAATCTATACGACACACTGCATCTTGTATCAAGTAGGTTCAAAAAAAGTAAAGCAAATCTTTTGTTCTAAACAAGTTTAAGTAAAAATATTTTCTGACAACCGTTTGTCTTTTAATTAATTCTTAAAGCATATTTGGTTTTGAAGTGACTTTGCAGAGTTGCCTGTTACCTGTAGATTATTTTAATTTCATAATAACTTCATTTGGTATCATCCCCATCTCCCACATAGCTGTAATTACTTGCAGTTGCATGGAAGCCACATATATAAACGGTTCTGTCACTGGTACATGGAAAAAAACTTTCAGCAATTTAAAGAAGGAAAATATATATATTTGTTTTTTTTCTTCTGTATGACAAGATGTCAGATCCACCCTGGTGAGGTAGCCACGGTTACCAAAAGGACAAAGGATTGTGTTGCAATGAGCTTGAACATTCGTAAATGTTCACTCAAGCGTGCTGAAATCACGATGAGTGTTCACGGATGACTCAGCAGTGACACAACCGCAAACTCATCCACGGGAAGCTCCAGTTCTTAAGACATTCTCCAAGTTCTGATTATCACTGGGTGTGCAAAGATACAGTCCGTTTCCCAAAAACAGGTTGTTTGTTTTTAAAGCTTCCGTTCTCAGTCAAAAAATCGACACTGCATGTAGGTTTCATCTGACGCAGAGTAGCCAAACTTCTGGTAAAAAGCCACGTTTTTGGGTGCACATTCAAGAGTGATTTTATAGCAATTCAGTTTTTTGCTGAGAAGAGTAAGAGTGGAGACTAATCTGTTGGGATGAAGAAGAGAAGTGAAGAGATTTAAAAGCAGAAATCACAAGAAAATTATTGATAATAGAACTGTCTTCTGATATGTTGGACAATATCTTAAATATTAAAGACAAGCTAAAGCAGTTTCTTAACGCACAGTTTTCCCAGCTGCTTCCCTCGGCACACGTCGCTGACGACGACCTCCTCCACTCGGCCTCTCTACAAAAAAATAACATTTTATTTTACTCATTGTCAAGATTAATAAACATATGTATCTCTACAATGCAAGCTGAGCTTTCCTAGTTAAGGAAACAAGAGCGCATTTCCATTTGATAAATTAAATAATTATTAACCCTTTCATGGCTGTATACTGGGTTAATAATTAAATATTAGTCTTGTAATTACCATATCAATGAGTAACTTTTTTATGTAACTGGTGATAAGGAAAACACAGGAAGGAAAAAATAAACAGTTGTATATTTGAATATGCACAAATGGACTTCAGGGTATACTGTACTTTGGCACAGGAGTGGATGAATTTGTGTTCAGTGATCAGTGTTGCCGTGGCCACGATCTGACTCAGATTTGTATCCTCCACTACGAGGACATAGTAATCCCCAGTCTTCTTCATGTGCTCAAAGTTCTCTGTCACAAAATTAAACAAAATGTGTGTTTTTAAATCATCAATCATACTTTAATTAGTTTGTTTTCTGAGTTTTTTATTTAAATATATGTGATCTGCTGTCTAAGACACAACAATAGTTAATGTTAAATTGAAAATTAGTCATGTGTAGATTCACAATGACACTCAGTTGACAGTTTATGTTCCAAACTAAATTACCTCACTTTTATAATATTTATAAGAATGAGTACAACTTACTGGTGAACTGCTCTGGTGTGACATCACCTGTCTTGGTGAGCTGAGATAAAACCTTGAAAAATCCTGGAATGAAAAAGAATAACTGAAGAGTTAGTGAAAATTAATTAATTTTAATCCATCTCCTGGGAACTTCTGAGCTGTTTCATATCTCAGAAAAAAGAAAGGCAAAAGAAGAAAAACAAAAACATACTGATGTGGTTTATGCTGTACAGACTCACCTCTGTTGAAATCTGCCATACAGAGTGGTCTCAGCACCAGGCCTTCCCCTGGACTGCATGGTGAGATTGGGGGAGAGAATGAGGCAGTGTTGCTGCTCCAGTCTAGCTCCCGAAGCAGAGAGGGCTCAAAAAGTGGAGTCTCGTCCAGCAGCATTCCAAAATCTCTGAAGGGAGTACAGCGAGATGAGTACAGCGAGATGAGTTCAGGGACACCGACAGGGACACCGACAGGGACACCGCCCCCCCCCCAAAAAAAAAAAGTACGTGGGCAAAGCAGTACCCAACTTATTTGGCTAATGAATTGATATAAGTCATAAAAATCAGCCTGGACTGAAAGAGCGTTTGCTCTGGTCATACAGAACTTTGACCTGACAGTTTCACTTGTTAAAACGTTTCCTCAGGGTTCACAGCTATGCTTCAGAGGTTGACAAACCAGCTGACACACCCGCGTACAGATACGTTTCCTTAGTGTTCATTCATGATCTGTTTTCCAGGACCGGACCCAGGGCCTGACCAGGATATGTAACACGAGAGGGGTTTACAGAGCAAAAGGAGAAGGTAACACTGTCGCTGTTGCTGATGGGAGTCACTCTGGGACTTTTTGCGACAGGGTTTCCCACTTCTACCACAGGCGTCCTAAATCTTGTTTCCGTGGCAGCACCATAAAACATTACACTCGTTTCCCGGCTGAGCACGGCAAAGAAATAAGAGCAAACTGCCCACGTTGACTAAGACAAATTACAGTACAGCGACACAATGCTTTAGCTAACTAATGTGACGTTAGCTAGCCAAACGAAACTTGGGTTATTGAAACCTACTTTGCTAACTAACCCGGCAAAATACAGGCGTATGTAAACCGTGTTTCCCTTATACTGTCAGACGTCTACATTGAGGCTACCTTCATGTAAGCAAACTCATACAACCCAGTTAGCGTCGGAGCTGTATCCTCACATTTCACACCAAATGATACATTTAGCGTTAGCTAAGCAGTTAGCCACCTGGTAGCTTCTTACCAAGTAAAAGCCAGCAGTTAGAGATGGTCCCTTGGAATCCCAACGGTGAAGTAACCTGCAATGACAGCCAGGCTTCTCTACTATAGTTTTGAATGAGGCTGACCTACATCATTGAGCTGAACACTGTGGCTGCCTTCGGCAATCGTTTCCGCTTGTGTATGACGTGGCAAAGATGCAGGGGTAATTGGCGCAACCCACTGACGTCAATTGATTAAAAGAAATCCAGATGCCAATAGTTTTCCACAATACACCCATGATTTATGAAGGGCTTGTATACTCTCGTGACGAGCACACTATTGTAAATTGTGAATGCCCACTGTCAATGCATGCTTATCACGCTATAGTTCAGATCTATGCGACTCTGTTGATGGCATCGCCATCTCTCCTAAGAACAATAATGAATGAAACAAGCTCTTGATGGCAGAAGTATTTTTTTAACTCTTCCCTATACTGCCAGTATATGTTGGTTAATACAATTGAAGCGCAGTTACTCATAATTATACCTAAATATTATCTAGTAAGCTACAGTTGGGCTCAGAAGTCATGTACTCATTATGGGCATGAATGTCATGGTAATTTCGGGCATTTAATTATTTATTTGTTCTTTTTCAAGGGTGTAATGATTTGAACAGGGAAAAAAATGGGTGCACAAGTTATCATTCATTTTGAATTTTATCTAGTCCACACAAGGTCAAAAATACACTCAAATATATAGACACTCTTGGTAGTCATCAACAAGCTTCTGGCATGATTCTATCTGTATATTTGACCACTCTTTCTGGCAGAATTGGCAAAGTTCACTTAAATTGGCTGATCTCCTGGCACAGACCTGGCTTTTAAGTGTAGTCCACACGTTTTCAGAAGGAAAACCTTTTGCTTCTCTAAATTCTAAATAAAGTTCTAACCTTTTCCTTTTTCTTTTTTTTTTTTGAATCAACAGCAACCCAGGGCCAATCAGAAATCATGTAATGAGAGCATGACCTAAAGAAAACTTTTCTGTATTTAATAATCTCAACCTCATTTGTTGGAACTTGAGACATGAAAGGTTAGGCTGCACTATTAGGACTGGAGGTTTACATCTGCAAAGTAAAGTCAGAAACTCATGGTGTCTCAAAAACAAGAAAAACCAGTAGGTTACAAATAGGATACAAACATAATTTGTTAAAAAGCTGTAGAAGCTCTGTTTATTGAGTCTTTTATATTAACATATTTTACAAAAACTAGATTTACAGAAATTATCCATAACTGAACCATCTTGATTTAGGCACAAAATACCAGAAAGCTCAATCCAAAAAAGTATTTCAATTCTGATTCCATAGTTAATGATTATGAAAGGTAATCCATGCACAGGAAAATATTCATGGATTTTAAAAGCTGCTAAGTAACTGAATAAAAAACTGAAAACCAAACTGTCCAGTTTTAGTTTTTTTGCATTTTGACTAATTTAAATCTTTAAACTAAATCCTACGCTCTTTCCTACACTCAAAAAAAAAAATAAACCAAACAAAAAACAACAACAAAAAAAGAAGTCTGAGCAATAAAATGAGCAAACAAAGACAACAACACTTCAGCTTTAGTGGAAGTTTGTGGGCTGTTCTTTGGGATAAAAGTTGAAGAAAACATAATCACTTGTATAGATTCATGCATATCTCACCCCAAACTGCCTTTTTGCACTGTAATGACAGAATTCATACACACTTCATCATTATATCTGTCGATATGCATCAACCAGCTACAGATTCAGTGAAATATATCAATACCCAAAAATCTTTTAGGGCCATGTTCAGTTTGTACATAGTTGTACATTTTCAAAAAAAATGACACCAGCAGATGATCATGTTCCCCCACTGGTGTAATTTTTAACTAGTATTCAATGTAAGTAGACAAAGGCCACTCAAATAAAACACCCAAAAAGTTTATTCATGAAGATTCTCAGTCATTCGGGTTGTAGACTATTTAAACAAAGGGAAAACTAGTTATTTCCTAAGAATTTCATTTGTTTTGCTACATATGCAAGAGGCACCCCAAGTTCTAGCAAAAAAAAGAAAGGGTTCACCGATTAAACTGACGAAGCCTCTTGAATTGGTGGCAAAACATGCAAGTTAAAATACACCGCATAAAGTTCATCTGTTGCAGACTTGACCATTTCTGCCTATCCCAACAGATAAAGATGACCGACACACCCATTAATCAGCAGAATAAGAAATATTTTTACCACTCAACAGCAGAGGTTTCTTTAGGAAAAGACACCACATGTAACACTCATTGAACAGTATGTAATACATCCCTATTTTCTGCATATGCATTGCGAAGGGACCGGTTTTGGGGAAAAAAGACTTACAGGCCCATTTCCCCATCTTGTTAAATAACAAAATGCAAACTGTTTGCAATAGGTGATATTAGACACTAAATAGAAAACAACCCATGCGGGTAAAAAAAAAAAAAAAAGAAGAAGAAGAAGAAAAAAGAAGAAAAAAAACAAAAAAAAACTTTTGTTTGCAGCATTTTTTTTCTGATAGAAACATTCATATTTGACAGAAAGGCTGAACAATACTAAAGTGACATTCTCTTACACCTAGGTAAGAAATAAGAATGTGTTATTTTGCCTACACTTAATTCACAGTTGAAACTCATAAAATAACACACAGACACATCAGATGAGTTCCTCCATCCAGAATACAGAATTTTCTGCCATGGGCATAATGTAATAAAAGGAAAACCAAGCCCCATAGAATAGCTTTATCTACCAATGATGCCTTCAAACCCTTCTCATAAAGCTCTTTGTGTAATAGTCTTCTGAATGCAAAGCATGCTTGTTTTTTGACAGCCAGTCCGAATCATGACAGCTGCTGGCCGTCTATTGAAGCTGGTGGTTGCATTGTGTGGCACGTGTATAGAGGGCAATGCAACCTTGCATTTCATGACTTGCGCCAATCAATATACATTATATTCCAAATACTAGGCTGGAATCAGTGATACAGAGACTATTTACAATAGTCTCACCTTTTTAGGCAGCCACAAAACCGCTTCATGGCCATGTCTGCAATGTTTTCTTAATTTTTTTGTGTGTTTTGTTTTATAGGTGATGACCGTTGACTACACCAAATGGGGGAAAGCTGAAATAGCTCTGTCCGTGCCTCCTAGGGTAACAATGTACTACACCCTTCTGCTGAAGCCAGAATCAGGGCATAGGGTCCTGTAGGTTTTGTAGACGTCTCTCTGCAGCTGCTGCCATGGTTCTACGTCTCAGCACAGTTGAGTCCAATTCTAGGATATCCTCCTCCAGTCCAGGCAAATCTTCATCCTGATCCTCTGAATTTCTGTTCAGATATTTCCTACAAGGATGCAGAAACCATGTAAGGATATAATAACAGGAACCGAAACCCCAAAGGAACAGAAAACCAGTAATCCTTACTATTACTACCATTTTTAGTAAATTCAATTTTTTTTTTTAAACTTAACTTTAAAAAATGTAATGTCCACCACTGCAAATAAATGAGTTCTTAGGGGGGGGGTTGTTTGTTTTAAACAGAGAAATAAGTAAATACTGCATTTCCAGTGCCAGAAAGTTGATTCTGTTTATCTGGACAGCGTTTTCAGTGATTTTGCTTCCCCACACATTGACTTGGACTGCAGCTTGCACTTGTAGCCCTTGTCCTGCTTTGTAGGATAACAGTGTGCAACAGTGAGCTAAAGCTCCATTTCCATAAGAACTTGCAGCACGCCTGCTACACTAAGTCAAATAAAACAAGAGAATAAGGACACCATAAGATACACCTGTGATGAGACGGCCAACAAACAATCGTCAGCTGCAGCACAAAACAGTGGTTTAAGAGTCTGTCTGGGGAAGCAGTTGAATGAACTGACTGTCACCACAACAGCAAAGCAGCCGAGCTGTAGGAAGGGAAACTTAAATGTTCCCTAAATTTGGACTTAGAAAGTCAAATTTTAACAGCTAATTTATTCCGTCTTGGTTGAATTCAAACTTGTATTAAACAGAGACAGAAGCAAAATGATATAGACAACAGTATAAATGAGCTCTGAGATAATCGGTTATGCACTTGATACTGCAGAAGAGATTTTTCTGATAAATGGTGGAGAAAACTGATCAAAATGTGTGATTACACTGCACTACCCCCCTTGCTACTAGTAAAATAAGTGTTTTGCATGTGAGTGAAGAAACATGAGCAGTCTGCTTAAACATATGCATGTATGTGTGTGTGACACAGCTTGAATGTGTTACGTACAGGTGTAAAGATGAACAGTTTGACTGCCTAACCTGGAACTTGCACACAGTTTATTAAATTATATATTTAGTCTTTAACTCAAGTTCTTATAGTCAACCACATTCACAAAAACATGAATATAAAATGTGGAAAACCAATTTGTAGAGTAACAACCTGCGTGCTTGCAGAAGCATCTCTTCTTTCCTCTGCTTTAACATCTTCTGCCTCTCCTCTGCAGACTTAGAGAAGCGGCCTCCTCTAACCTCCAAGTTGTCCGATTCGCCCTGCTCAGCTGCTCCACTGGGCCCAGGCTGATCATCTGGTGCAGGATTCGCCTGTATAGGGGCTCGCTCTATGGCCTAAGAGAGGATGACAAACATAATTTTGAGTTATCAATTTTAAGAAAAACACAAAACAAACTAACAAGGAAAGAGCAAGGCATGTCCACAGCAATCCAGTGAAAATTAAAAACTGCACTTAATGTTCAATCCCAAGTTGACTGACCTGCACAGGGAAAGGCACCTGGATACGTCCCTCCAGGATGTTGTCAGTAGTAACCTCCACAGAGCGGGTCAACTGTAAGTCCTGCAGTACCAGGTAGGAGGGCACCTGAGGAAACATCTCTTGAATCTGATGGGCCTGATGAGCACAAGTACATAAAAAGCAGAGTGAGATGGAGAAAACTGGTATAAGTTACAGTATTTGTTACATTACATTTAGTTGTTTGTTTTTTAAGCCCAAGCAATATTTGAAGCCACAGACAGTGGCTAAGACATGGACTGAAGGCTGCAATAACAAGACAGCAACAGTGATTTTATGTAAATTAAGTTGTTATAGCCCTAGCAGGGCCTCCTGTGAAATTGACCTTGTATGGGTGTGTCCTGGAATCTCTCCTGCCTTAGGTGCCACTCTTTTTGTACAGCTGACTCTAATCAGCATTAAGAGTACTTGAGGCCAGAGAAAGGTGAGCTCTAATGCCAGAAAGCCTTTTTGTTTTTGTACTGAAACCCCAAAGGAACAGTGAACTGTATGTGTGTGTGGTGGCTTGTTTGCTCCTGCTCTGTGGAGAGGAGTGTGTTTCGGTGATTAACACTTTTTTCTTTTCACTTCTCAGTTTGGTGATCAACTCCTGGGTTTTGTCATTTTCCTTCTTTAAAAGGTTACTTCAGCTTCTCTTGCACTCTTAGTTTAATTACTAATAGAAACATTAATACAACCCTTTAACAATTCTGCCTCCCCATCTACTTTTTTCAACCCAGACACCTTCTGTTATTTTGCCCACATCCCCTGGACCTTTTAGGGGAAAGTAACAAAAGTTTTAAGGTCATCAACTGTCTAAAAAGATCTTACAAGTTTAAATATTTGCCTCAACTTGCAGTCTGTGTATCCTTTCTCTTAAAGCCAACAAAAATTTAATTAAACGGTAATCACAAACTCACCATGGCCATAAGCTGGGAGTTGTTGGCCTGAGCAATCCCCAAGATGTTAGTAGTATGCATTACTTCTACTGAGAAACTGGGCAGCCAGCTGGCGATACGAGATCCTGTAAGACAACCGCATGGATTTGTATACTTAGCTGTGACACAGAGCCCCTCAGTTTTAGGTCACATGTCCAGCACACTTACCATCAAAGTGGAAGAAGTGATTGTGTTGGTTGATATGTGGTCTGGCATCTGGGGCAGCTCCAACTGGGCCAATGTTGTCCTCCAAACCCCCGCCCTGCTGCGGGTTTCGTGCTTGGCCCCCATCCCCATTAATATTCAGGGATTTCCGACATGTGGGACATGACGTGTCCTGCTCAAGCCATGAGCGCAAACAAGAGCTGAAGAAACACATATACATAACCTATATAAGTCGTCACTCTAAAAACTCGACATGTATCTTAGGGGTAAGGACAAATTTTCTACAGCCAGGATCTATGCAGAGCATCTTACTGAAGCTCACAGCAATAAACATGCAAACAAACAAACCGTATTACAAAAAGCTAAGAACTGCTGTGCAGTCTAGTTTACACTTCACTATGTAAATCCTTTAAGGATTTTGGGAACTACCCTGACAGAAGCTTCCCGCCTTTAAATCCTGGTAAATCCAGGATGCCGCTATTCTCCTTGGCACTCTTTTAGCCATTGTTATTTAGGTACATAAAACAAACGTTTTCCTAGGACAAGGAGGTCAAATTCATTTCACTTCATGTGCTGGACAACTAAAAGCATTGCATAATAATTTCACATTTGGTCAAATAACACTACTCCGAAAATGTCCTTTTCTGCAAGTATAAAAAATTGTGTATTCTATAGTTGTTTGCCTGAGCCATTGCATCGTTTTTTGTTTTTTTATCCAAAACCATAACACAATCCCTAATAATTTTTCAGACATTAGAAAGTATAGCAACTTAAGCCTGAAATCTCTCAAGTGGAATTTCAACTCGTGTGTCAGTAGAGGCCACATACTGACAAGTATTATTTCTAGGGCACGGCACCTCAAAGCAGAGACAAATAATCCCAAACATGAACAGCAAAATTAATAGGTGACATTTCTTATTTACTTGTGGAAGAGATGACCGCAGGGCAGTTTGCGTGCTGTAAGCATGGCATCCCAGCAGATGGCACAATCATCATCATTGGCTGCCAGCTCCTCTGCAGTAGCAACAGCAAATCTGCACAGAGTTCATAGTATATGCAATTATTAAGTAAACAAGTAATGATTCGCAAAAGACTGAAGCCTTAACTGAATGAAAGGAAAAAAAAAAAAAAGGTTTTAAAAAAACAAAACAAAAACAAAGAATGAAGTATAAGGAGGCAAGACAACCTTGTCTCCATGTTATTAATGACACGGAGATAGTTCTTATGTCGGCGGACGCGGCGCTGCACCTCATGGAACAGATATCGCAGCTGCATGAAGATAACCAAGCTTGCCATCGACAACCAGATATTCCCAAAAAGCTAATAAGTGAAATGTGTACACAAAGGTGAAATATTAGTGGATCAGAAAGACACACTGGGACAGGAACTGTTCAGAACATGATAAGCATACACTCAGTCATACTGCATCTTACCAGCATATGGATATGGTGCATTAGGTCAAGAAAAAGCATGGCCAGCTCCATTATGAAGTCTGTGTAGTAGACATATGTCCCCTTACTCTCCCAAGTCCCTGGATGGTTCAAATCCCACAGATGAATTGAGTATCTGGATGGGCAACACACAGCTCTTTAAGTTCATTAAATACTGGTGCCTTTTAGAAGGTCGGTGGAGACAAAAAAAAACAAAAAACAAAATACTACAGTAAATAAAATGTGCAACAAATACACTGTATATGGTACAATAATACTGAAAAGACTGAGATTCAAGGGTTGAGATAGAACTGTTGAGTAACAAAGAAAGAAGAGCTATGATAAGGTTCTGATTTCATCATAAGATGTGCCTACTTAAGTGAGTGACAGTAATCAAAAGCATAAAGAAACCTCTTTAAAGGGATGTCACCATAAACATAATTTTTCCATGCACCAAACAACTGTACTGCAATAGACAACTGTTACCAGCCAAGTGAGTCAGTACTGTATCGTACTGAGTAGGGCTGCCACAAATGATTATTTTGATAGTCGACTAGTCACCGATTATTTTTGCGATTAGTCGACTAATCAGATCATGCATCCATTGGACGTAAACCGTACAGCTTACTGCACCAGCATGCATCTGCTCTTATATAACTATCATTAGCTTACAGCTTTGAGTGTTTAAGGTATGTGCTAACTAAAAATAAAGACAAGATGATAGTTTATTCAATTTGAATGAAATCTGCAGATTGTTTCGGTGAAGTTGAATAAACTCAGCCGTCTGCTCCTTGCTATCTAAAATATAACAGGACACCGGAGTATATTGTATGTGCTGTGTGAAAACTATAACTTTAATCTCAGGCAAACTGATTCTCAGCCTGAGAACAGGAACAAGAACTCAGGAACAAATAAAATACTAAAAAAGGCAAACAATAACATTATTAAGTTATCTAAGTGACTTATATATCATATTTAACCTGAGTCCGGTGTTCTCACCGGCTATACTGAGCCTTGACCCCCGGCTAGCTATTGAGCTTGTGGGTAACACACGTCTCCGACAACGAGGGAGCGCTTTTGAAAATATGTGGGGTCTTGATAAACTGAGCAGATATTTGAGGTTTACAC